>JAOTRH010168070.1:0-12523 GCA_034768845.1 Heliamphora exappendiculata
TGGAAACACTCAAGGGAGATCTTGAGGAGTGGACGTAGGCAAAGTTCAAGCCGAACCACTATAAATCCCGGTGTCTGATTTTTTTATCTCTTTCCCTCTACTTTTAATTCTTGCATTAATTTCTTATTGCATATCTAGTTTTTATAAGACATTAAAAGTTTTTCTGAAAAAGTTTTTAAATCTCCATTGCTAGCTAAGAAACCCAATTCTCCCCCCCTCTTGGGTTGCCTGTTTCTAACAGATATGACAGACTTGCTTAAGTTTTCCTGTAAGTTAGAAGCTTCTTAATACCTCTTCAAAATGTCCCGAATTGCCTATGCTTTAGTAATATTAACCTTATAGAATAGCAGACTATCATCAGCAAAGAGAAGGTGAGAATTGCGTGGACCAAGGCGGCATGTCCTTACTCCATGAATTGCTTAATCTGCTTCAGCCTTTCTCAAAAGCACTGATAATCCCTTCGCATAGATCAAGAATAGATAAGGTGATAGGGGATCACCCTCTCTCAACCCTCTAGATGGTTTAAAGGACATGGAGGGTTGGCCATTCACCAATATCCTGTAGCTAACAGACGTGACGTAGCACATTATTAACTGGATAAAACTTTCTTCAAAACCCAACGTGTGCATCATTTCTTTCAGAAAGGACCACTCGACACGATCATATGCCTTGCTTATGTCTAACTTCATTGCCATGATACCCTCTTTGCCACTCCTTTTAGTCTTTAAGCGGTGGAATAATTCAAAGGCAATCAAGATGTTATCGGTAATAACCCTTCTGGGGCTTCGTGAATTACCTCCGGTAGAGCCATCTTCAACCTATTAGCTATTACTTTGGCAGCAATCTTGTAAATGACATTACACAGAGAGATGGGTCGAAACTCACTTTCTTTCCTCGGGTATTTAAGTTTTTGGGATTAGCACTCATTAATAGGCTCAGCAAATACAGATGAATTAAGAATTTCGAGAATAGCTTTAGTCACAACATCACCCACAATGTGCCAACACCTTTGATAGAATAACACCGGTTTTCCATCCATCCCCGGAGCCTTTGTTGGTGCCATCTGGTCAAGAGCCTTCTTCACTTCTGATGCATTGAATTCCCGTCAAAGGTAGTTGTTCATCTACGCTAACACTTTCATTTGAATCATTACCGCCCACTGGTTGCATGCAGTTGGGTTGGAGGTGCTAAAACTATTAGAAAAATAATCGAGCAAAATTTCTTGCATGACTTGTGGATCTGTGAACCATCCTTCATTGCTATCCTTAGTCTGGATATACGGTTCCTGGACTATCTGGTGGATGCCTTCGCGTGGAAGAATCCTGTGTTTCTATCTCCCATTTGAAGACAATCCATCTTGCTGCGTTGTTTCCACATCTCCCCTTCCCTGCTGAGGAGGTCTTCCAACTAACATGTCAGGATTGCCTCCCTCCACACACTATCTTCCGTCGATAAGTGACTCTTCAATCTACTAATCTCCTCAGTTAACCACTTGATCGTCCACTGGACATGCCCAAAAGACTTTTTGTTTCATTCCACTAGAGAGATCCTAGTGCCTGTAATTCTCTCCTTTACACCTTCCAATCCCTCATCGGCCCCCGAATTAGACCATGCTTGTCTGATGATACCCTCACATTCTTTTGATCTCGTCGACATCTTCTCAAATCTTTAGAGCTTGGAGTTAGTGTGTTTACCTCTAGTACTCTCATCGTCAATGAAGTAAAAGAATATTGGTACGTGATCTGAGCAGTGACATGCTGTAGACACCCCAATTTGATCAATCCGAATTTTAGGCACCCATCTCGAATGCGCTCTAATGACGAAAGTATGAGAATCATGCTCAAAAATACTCTCAAGTAAGTAAAATCACGAATATGGCTTAAAACTCAAGAAAACTACCAAAAATCTTCAGGCTGTGACATTCCTATCCTCACGGCCGCTATCTTTTTGAAAACCCTAGAGTATGTCATGTCTTTGCTTTCACGGCTGCTACATTTTTAATAACCCTAAAGCAAGTCGCGACTTCTTTTGTCGTGGCTGCCACTTGTTTTGAAACCCTAAGCCTAGCCGCAACTTTTGAAAATCGTGAAAGTCATTTTCATTGCCATTTCATTGCCATAAAGGTAGCGTCCGTCACTATACAAAAGTAAAAAGATAGCGGCCGTCACTTTTATCCATTTTTGGACAGGTAGCAATATTCTAGAGGGGATCTGTATTGCCTATTTTACCCTTAAATAGGCATTGGTTTTCAGCAGAACAGGAAAGGAAGAAACACGTGGAGGCCCAAACTCTGCCAAAATACTTTTTCATTTGATATTTTTCATCCATTTTATACTTCTCGAGCCTCGTTTGTATTCTTGCTTGCCACGGAGGAGTTCTTTGGAGCACATATATTGACTTTGAGGTATTATATTCTCACTACCAATAGACCATTCGAGGTGGATATTAACACGAGGTAACCTTAAGAACCAACAACTCTTCTTAAACTCTCATTTTTTTCCCCCGAGGGTGCCGTGGATAAGGTTTTCACTATTTTTATTACTTGTTATCATTCATTTCAATGTAAGTATTTGTTTCCTTCAAGCTTTTCATCACTAACAGTGTATTCATAGCCCTCTATTTCATATATTTACATTTGTTAAACCTATAGTCACGGCCGTGTCCTTTTTATAAGTGCCGATACATTTATGCTTTTTTTTTCTCACGGCCGCAACATACTGTTGTTACGGCCGTAACATTATTTTAAGGCCATAAACATGAAAATCTTTTTCAAAACTCTATGTTATTTGTTTATTTCAAAATTGTATATCCTTTTATTGCTCTTTTTAGCATTTTCTTCTTTATGTATCTCTGTTTGGTCTCCTATTGGGTAATGAATGACAGATCTGACTTAGACTAAATGAGTCATCATCTCTATTCTGTACGCTTTCATATTTGCATATTCTGAGGTTATGAAAACATGACGGCCACGTCTTTTCCTTTATTTTTGTTACGGCCGCAATATCCTTTTGCTACGGCCGTGTGATTTTATGAGGCCATTAACATGAAAATGTATTTTAGGCATTCTTTTGTTCATATTTGGCATCCTATACATTCTGTTTAGAGTTGTTGCTTGCATAGAGGATGAATGATTGTGGATCTAACCTAGAACCAATAGGTTATGGTCGTTGTCCTATATATCTTATTCGTCTAAGCATGTTTTAAGTATTGTGCAATATATATTCCCTTTCTGTACTCTTAAAAATCACGGCTGTGACTTTTATTTGTCCCGATCGTGAAATTTGTCTACTTTGTTCTTCATGGTAACCCTATTTTTGTCACGGCCGCCTATTTTGTGACCATTTATGTCACGGTTGCAACATTTGTTGCTATGGTCGTATGTTTTCAGCATGTTTAGTAGCTGAAACATGATGTTGTAGTTTTTTCTTTTTATTCTGTATAACCTACTTATAGCATGTTAGAGACAGAAACATTGTTACATGACACCTAAATTTTTATTTTTTTGTTTTATCACTTATTCGCATATTTTTCGCTTTGATTTGCTCAAACGATACGTGTGGTATATCTAGAAATAACAACAAAGTTGCATGACCCTATAAATCATAGTTAGGATTTTGTTTCATTGATTGCTTTTGGTTGAACTCTCTTTAACCTCATATTCTGTATATGTTACCTTTAAAAAATTTATAATAAGAACCAATGTTGACAAAGTAGAGGCCAACCTCACGGTTGGGCGAAATGGGTGCCTAACATCTTTTCTTTTCGTATCTTAGCCTCCGAATCCTCTTTTTCTCTACTTACGCTTTTAAAAGACCCGCAATCTTTTATTTTTATTTTCATGGCTTCTCTCCAAAATCATGTGGTGACTCCATTTTTCTAAAAAGGATCCTCGGATATTTTAAATTTTCTTGTTTTGCAAAAAAAAGAATGTTTTTCTAAAGAGAATAAATATCTGGTGCACCCACATCCTCTCTCAAGCACTCGCAATTTTTTTGATGACTCCACTGGGGATTGGTTTTTCAAAAAAATCATAAGAGGGCTTAACTTGAAACGTCAATGATTCTTGTTGTAACTTTTCATCGGTATTCACATTTATATTTGTATATTTTTTTTTTTAGTTCTCAAACTCCCGTTCCGCCTACCTGATACCCCGATCAATTTATTATCTCAGAGCTATGTCGGGGAAACCAACAAGCTTTCTGGCCACATCCTTCTATAGATGTGACAAAAATAGTTATTGTGTACTATTTGACCATGCCTTGCACCATTTATGGTATTGAAAGGTATATTATTGACCCTATTCAGAAAGTATACTAAGTGAAGACCTACCAGTCTTTTCGTATACATATAGTTTCTTAGAACCCTTTCTTTTAGGAACAATAAATCTTTTAGGGTTATGTAATTTTCTTTTATGGCTGCTTTTGTTTGTATTGTTAGGACCCCAATTAAGATTAGTTTTCGTCATCCCGATCTGTTATCGAGAGTGAGTTGTTTCGAGTTTGGGCCCAGTTGACTAGTCGTCCAATTTACACGAGTCTTTTCAATTCAGAGACCTAGGATAATTGCTCTATGTGGAGACGAACCCATACGCACTTGGGCCTGATCTCCGAGAGAAATGCTTAGAAGGGTAGAATAGTCAGATTCTGTATTCTTGATGGCAACCCCAAAATTGATCATGGCTGATATGATGAGGGAAATTATGGACCTACAGCAAATTAGATGGGGTTAGTACAACTGTGAACAATCCGGCTAGGACTCAAACTCAACACCAGACACAAATCCAACTCTTACAAGCCCAACAAATCTAAAGCCAAGCTCAATGTCAGCAACTTCAATCCAACGAAGGGAGAACTATGGCCATAAAAATGCTAAAAAATCCTTCGATCACCTCTAAACAGTTGCTTGATGTGGAGAGAACTAAGGCCGTAAAAATGCTAAGAAATCCTTCGATCACCTTTAAACAGTTGCTTGATGTGGGAGTTAATGCTGAAAATTTCATTCAATAATGGGCAATGGAAAGTGCGAGATCAAGTCGAAGGGTAAGGAAACCTTGCACTAATTACCCTAATCAAGTTAATAATAACTTCATCGACATTTGCAATGATCAGGTTTTCAAAGTAAGCACCCTAAACCCAAAACTTGAGCAATCTAGTCAGTAAAAAACTTAAAGAAGAACATTCACTCCTCTAGAAGTCCCACTTTTCACTGTCCTTAGTAGTCTTATTGAGAAAGGAATTCTCAAATCTTTGGAGCCAACCCCGCCACCAAATCCTTTGCCACCCCGATATAATCCAATCTAATACTGTGCCTTCCACCAGGGGCACGGCCATTTAACTAACAATTGCATGAGGCTTTAGCATGAAATCCATGATCTGATAGATAACAAGGTGATTCCCCCGCCTATTGCCACTCAAAAGCCGAATGTAACCACCACTCCCTTACTGAATCACGCAGCTTAGCAGAATGTGAATGTTGTTGAAGGAGAGGCAGAAGGTTTTGATCCCATGAAGTTTATAATCCCCATGACAGAACCAAAGCATGTTGCAGATTTGTCGTCTGGCCAAGATGTGTTGTTGATTAATGACTCTATCGAGGAACTGGTAGATAATGACTTTTCATGATTTTTCGATCTTCGTCGTTCGTAAGGAAGAAGGGTTTCCTCCCTCTGACAACAACAATGAAGAGGGTGAAGAGATCAGAAGTTTGTGGAAAGATTTGGCATGCTTCAAAGTGTTGGATGATCTAGAAGAAGCCGAGAAAATATCAAATGACATGTTCCGACTGTTCCAAGCAATGATACAACATGGCACGGAGGGACTGCCTGGTATGAGAAAGCTGAGCCAAGTTTTAAAGTTGAAGAGGTAGAGAAAGCAGTGTCAGAAATAAGAGAGTCTTCGAAAGAAAAGAAAGTTGATAATGAGAGTAGGCAAGAAGAGAATTTGTCAATCGGTAAGGAGATCAAGAAGAAAGAAGAGCAGGAAGAGAAAGAGAAAGACTCACCCCAGATGAACTAGTTGGGAACCACAGGTTTTGTGTTCGGCCCCTTCGTATACATCGTTTCTCTTCATGAACCAAAACCAAGAACTCTTCTACCCGAGGGACCAATCTTATGTTCTCTCGAAGTGGAGTACCAAGAAGAAAACAACATCTGAAAATTGAAAGAAATAGAGCAGGAATTCATTGATATAGCGTACGACAAAGAAGAGAATGTGTCAGAATGACATCCGATTGTGGAAGAACCCTATGACCATGGAGACCCGTGGAAATCTTGGGGTCCTCCCCCACCCAATGATTTTGAAGACTTGTTTAATGGGGTATCACTGCCACAACTCTTTGAACTAGAGATTGAAATCGGTGAAGAATCTCATTGGTTTTCACAAAATGTAATGGGAATCCAGAAAGATCTCTAGGGAGATGGAGCAGTTAACGAGGAAGACAATCAGAGGAAGATCTGCACGGACGATTTTTGGGCTTTTTGAGAGAAAGGATACCTGGTGGTCTTCGAGAAGTACCTAGCTAATTCGAAGGTTTTTGGGAACCTGAAGAACATATAGAACAACTGACGAGAAACGGAAAGCATTTCAAGCTCGCATAATTAGAGAAGGGCCAACCGAGTAGGGGCATGGAAGAACCAAGAAAGCAAGCGAGAAAATCAAACAATGAAGATAAAGACATAGTTTTGAAGCAACTCAAGAAGACACAAGCCAATATGAGCATTCAGGGGTTACTTGTGGCATCCCATAAGCACCGACATGCCATTTTGAAAGCTTCGAACAGTGTAGACATCCCAATCGACATATCTCACAATCAGTTGGTTCGAATGCTTATAACCGAGAAGCAGATCAATGTTATCGCCTTCAATGACAAAGATTTTCTGATCGAAGGGCCGCCTCTCAACAAGCTATTATGTTTGACTGTCAAATATTTGGGGAAATGAGTGCCGGTCGTCTTGGTTGACGATGATTCTACTCTCAATGTGTACCCACTACGAACTGCTTATTGTTTAGGACTGAAGATGCAGGTTTTCAAGCTGAGCGTGCAAGGGGTGCATGCGTACAACAATACGAGAAAATACGTGTTGGGATTGGTAACTTTCGCTGTGATAGTGGGAACTTCAAAAAGTGAGGTAGAATTTCATGTTCTCGATGTGCCGGTCTTGTTCAATCTTTTATTGGGAAGACCGTGGCTACATGATCCAACGGTTAGAGCAGTTTCGTCAACTTTGCAGTAAAAGGTGAAACTGATTAAGGTAGGAATAAGTGTCACCATTTTCGATGAAACTGGCTCGCTAAACCCGATCTGTGACACTACCCCGCTCCTTGAGATTTAGCATGGGGAGGAGGATCTTCTTCTGAATGGGTTTGACTTCGATGAGACTAAAGCTATCCAAGCTCTGATGAACGAGAAGGAAAACTATGTGAACCTGAAGGCTGTAGCAATGATGAAGACAATGTCCTATTTTCCAAGAATGGGACTGGGAAAGCACTTGTAAGGAATCTTGGAACCAATCCCCGTGCACTATAATCGTCAGAGATACGGACTGGGGTACAGGACATAACCGGAGGAGCCAAAGATAGAAAACTACGGGTCAACGTTGAATGGGCACTTTGTCAAAGAAGGGGATGATTTTCCTTATTGTGGATTTTCTGAGCCATGGATAGAGGAGAAGACTAAGCAGAAGATGCTGGGGCTAGAAATCTTTTTAGGCCATCAATTGTCTGATAGTGAGGAAGAAGTAGAAATATAGAAGATGGGATTCACTGACAAGGTGGCGACAAACTGGACAGTTTATTATGAGGAAGCAAATTTGGGTTATTTCTTCGATGAGGAGATGGCCCAAGTGCATATAGGTAACAAAAAAAACGAGGTTGCATTAATGATGGATGCCAACAAGCCCGTAAATTACATTACGCTCATTATGGATGCTGCTAAAATACAAAAGAGTCAATCATTTGAGTCTTTTTATATGCATGATATAGAAAGTGAGTTGAAGTCTGAGTCTGGTGAGTCTATTTTAATCGAGTTTGTAACGGTTCTTATGATGGCAAGTTTGCTGAGAATGCATTTGTTGGCATTCCGAGTCCTTTCCATTTCAAGTTCAAAATTGTAACCCCTATTGAAATAAATGAAATAAATTTACATTTTACTTAGTTTGTTGTGCCTCAAATATCTTGTTTGGATTCTGAAAATTTTAATAAATTTGAGGTGCATATCCCCCATGAATTAAAACTTTTACTTGTAAAGAAAAAAGAAATACGAGCTAAACCCGTAATGAAAGAAACTATATCTATAAATCTTAATAATGAAAAGGATTCGTAGATAATTCAGGCTGATTCTACGCTTTCATCAGAAGAACATGAGCAATTAATCATTTTATTAAAAGAATTTAAAGTTATTTTTGTATGGTCCTACGAAGATATGCCCAGAATCGATCTTGACATCATACAAACATCAAATCCCACCCTATCCCGTCGCCAAACCCGTCAAACAAAAGCTCAGATTAAGGAAGAAGTCATCAAGCAGATAGAAGCTGGATTTCTCAAGGTCACGGAATACTCAAAGTTAGTTGCTAACATCGTAATAAAGTAATTAATATAGCAATTTAATCAAATATTAATGCAATGTAAATATTAAAGAGGTTAGAGATAGAGAGATTAAACCGAACATCAAAGATTTATAGTGGTTCGGCTTCTTCCAAGCTTATGTCCACTTCTCAAGTTCTTTTTTAAGTATTTTCACTATATAAAATGCTTCACGGGCGCATTTCAAACCTTTACAACTTCAAGATTTCGCTTGAGTTAACTGAATATTTACGGGCACATTCAAAATTCTAATACAGTTTCAAGAAGATTCTATGAAAATAATTCTATATTTTCTTCTAATCTCTCTTAAACTCTTCTTTGATGAGATTTACTCATTCACTCAAAGGATAAATGGTGACTCACCTTTGAATATAATAAATAAAGAGCATTAATGACAAACACTCACTCTCTTTATAGAAAAGATTTACAATAAATGAGAGTGTAAAAAAAAAGAGAAACAAGAGCTAGAGATTCAGCAATAAATGAGGACTTGGGAATTTTGAATTTGATTCAAGTAATAAAAGAGTAAATGTAAATCTCCAGTTGAAGTAAATGCTGAGAAATTACTTCTTATATAAGCTATTGTGCATCCATGGCTGTTGGAGGTAGGTGGGCGCAATAAATGTTAAAAATTCAATCATTGAGGTCTGTCACGAATTTGAATTTTCGTCATTGGTGTCGATACAAAAGCCTTTGGTGTCGACATAAAGTGTTTGGGGCAGGAATCTTCAAGTGGTTGGGTCGACACATTTCTTTTGAAGGGTCGACACAATTTCTGTACGCTACCTCACCAACAACATGGTGTTGACACCTTTGGATCTGGTGTCGACTCGTTTGAAACTTCAGCATCCAGGGAGGACCATTTGTGTTGACTCATTTTGCCATTGGTGTCGACACTAAATTATGCAGGAAGCCTCGGTTCTCTTGTGTCGGCACTTTTGGACTTTGGTGTCGACACCAAAAAAATTTCAGGCGGGCTCGGGGATTCTGTGTCGACTCATCTTTTCTTTGTGTCGACATCCAAAATCTGCAAGCGGCCTCGATTCTTTGTATCGACACGTTTTTATTTATGTCGACTCAAAATCCCGGATACCAAAAGTGAAGCACTTTTGTGTCGACACAAAACTAATTTGTGTCAACTCAATTTGAGTTCTGAGAGTTTCGGCTCTTTTGTGTTGACACAAAATTTGTTTGTGTCGACAATAAACTTTAATACCTAAAAATAACTTCATGAAACTATTAGGGTGTCAAACTATTTGTTCAATAGGTGTTGACACATTTGATATGTTTCAAGTATAGTTTGCTTAAAAAGTGTTTGACTTATTTTTCAATTGAGTTCAATACAAAATATTCTCAATTAAGAATATATGAGTATTTTAATCCTTTTGAGAGATAAGTCATTTTTTTTGATTAAGGTGTCAGTTGTATTGTTCAAAATGTGTTACCATTTTTGTTTTAAAAATATAAAATATTATCATTTTAAATTCATTTATTCTTAGAAAATGAATTATAAAAATTATTAAAATTAAAATAAAAAGCTATTGTACTAACACCTGTGTTAAGGATACTTTTAGATGACGATAGAAACAGACTGCTCCTAATTTGTTCAAAGATGCCAAAAATGTCAAGTTTACTTGAACCTCGTGCATGTGCCACCATCTTAGCTCTGTAACATGACATTACCTTGGCCACTCAGTTTGGAGGATCGATGTGATAAGAAGGATCACACCCAAGGGGATCGAACGGACATGAGTTTATCCTTGTAGCAATTGACTACTTCACGAAGTGGGTTGAAGCAGCCTCCTATCTGTCCTGAAGGCCCCCCGGGTTGCTAAGTTCATCTCATCTATCGGTACAGTGTCCTACACGAGATAATTTCTGATAATGGTTCTCGCCTCTAAGGCAAAATTTTTGGATCTCTTGGAGGAGTACCACCGAATCACCGCTCACAAGTCTTCATCGTATAGATCGCAAATCAATGGACCTGTGAAAGCTGCGAACAAAAATGTAAAGAAAGACTCTACAAAAAAAAAATAAAAAACAATAGAGGAAAGTAGAGATTGGCTAGAGAAACTGCAATTCACACTTTGGGGATATCAAACATCGATTAGGACTTCCACTGGAGTAATACCTTTTGGTTTATGGGATGGAAGCATTCTTACCCATAGAACTGGAGATTCCTTCCTTAAGGCTAATGGCCGAAAGTGGCATTTCATAATCAGATTGGCAAATGGATAGGCTTGAAGAGTTGCTTTTGTTTGACGAAAGAAGGCTCAGAATACTATTTCACATCTAAAGGCACCAGAAAAGAATAGCTCGGGTATTTAACAAGAATGTTAAGTCTCATAATTTGAAAGAAAGTGATTTGGTTCTCAAAGAGATCAAATCCCCGATTTTCTACCCAAGGGGCAAGTTCAAACTAAATTAGGCCTTATCTTATTAAAACCCTGATGTCAGAAGGAGCCACTATTCTTATAGATCTGGATGAGAATGTCTTTTCTACGCTATTCAACTCGAATCAGCTTAAAAGGTTTTATCCCTGAGAGAAAGATAGAAGTAGAGAGAAAAGCTTGCCGAGTTGAAAACCATAAAGGCGGCCGAAGCAAAAATTAGAGCAGCCCGCAAGGCTGAAAATCTAAAAGGGTGAACTTGACAAAAGTTAGGGTAATAAAAATGATAGTGTCAATACCCGAGTGCTACCTAAGCCTTGAACTACGTTATGGCCTGATTCTCTTCCTTAGGGATACATAGGTAACTTCTGTAAGAAATTCGACCCAAACCTTTGTTCGAAGCTCTCCTCTGTAATCATGTTTCAAGTAGTCGATCAATGCAAAAACTTACTATAGAGGATGAATGATGGTGGATCTAACTTAGAACTAATTAGCTATTTTAAGCCTTGTGCAATATATATACCCTTAAAAATCATGGCCGGACATCTATTTGTCCCGGCCATGAGATTTATCTAGTTAGTTCTTTGTAGTACCCCTATTTTTGTCACGGCTGCCTGTTTTGTGACTATTTTTGTCACGGCCGCAATATTTGTTGCTATGGCTGCGAGTTTTTTGCATGTCCAGTAGCTCAAATATGATATTGTAGTCTCTTCTATTTATTTTCTATAGCCTGTTTATCGCATATTAGGAGGAGAAACAATGTTACATGACTCTTAGACTTTTATTTTTTCATTTTATCACTTATTCACATATTTTTCGTTTTGATTTGCTCAAACGATACGTGTGGCATATCTAGAATCAACAACCAAATTGTATAACCCTATGAATCATTGTTAGGATTTTGTTTCATTAATTTTTTTGTTCGAATTTTTTCTTTAACCTCTTATTCTGTATGTGTTACTTTTAAAAAGTTTATAACAAGAACTAATATTAGAAAAGTAGAGGTCAATCTCACGATTGTGCGAAAAGAGTGTCCAGCATCTTCCATTTCGTACCTTAGCTCCCAACTATTTTTTTCTTTGGTTACGCTTTTAAAAAATTCGTAGTCTTCTTTTTTTCATTGCTTTTCTAAAAAATTAGGAGTAAATTACACTGACTTCTCTCGAGATTTTGGTTAAATACAATCAAACCCACATGTTTAGAATAATTACACTGATCTCCCTTGCCGTTAATTACTTTTGAACGACGTTAATAAATTTTTTTAAATGACAAAAATACCCTCCTCAATTTCTCTCTCTCTCTCTAATACCTTAAAAAAATATATATATATATATGACTAATTAAAATACATAAATAATTATAAATATGATTTTTATAAATAAAATAATAAAATTTTTATAAATTAAATAAAATTGTATTATCAAAATTTCTAAAAAAAAAATTATTTTATAAAATATATATAATAATAAATCTCTCTCTCCCCCCTCCTCCTCTCTCTCTCTCTCTCTCTCTCTCTCTCAGTTTTAAAAAAAAAAAAAAAAACTCAGGAAC
>JAOTRH010168081.1:0-12523 GCA_034768845.1 Heliamphora exappendiculata
CCGCCCCCTCATCCCGCGACCCCTTCCCCCAATCTCTCTCTCTCTCTCCCTGTGGTTTCTACCCGCCCCTCCACCGCAGCCTTACCAGGCACCGCCACCGTCCCAAATGCACCGGCGGTGAGGGGTCGGTGGGAAGGAGAGAGAGAGCGGAGAGAGGGGAGAGAGAGAACGGAGAGGAGATAGGAGAGAAGAGAGGAGAGAGAGAGGGGCCGTTCTTCCTCTATCTTTTTTTAGTTATTACACTCACAATTAATTATAAAATATAAATTATTTATTGATCAACAACGTTCACTACCCTTTTGACAGCCTAACGTAGCTAGTGAACGGATTCGTTCGCCGGTAAATTACTGTGGCGAATTCAAATCGAAGAATTATTATTTTATAAATTTTATAAAAAAAAAAAGTGGCTGTTGAAGGGCAAACTTGGAATGAATTTAATGATATAAACAGTGACTAACGGAACCCTAACGGTTTGGGTTAGTTTGTAACAACATTTAAGCTTGTAAGGGGTATCAGTGTAATTTTTCCAAACGTGTGGGTTTGACTGTATTTGACTGAAAGCTGAGGGGAGGTCAGTGTAATTTACCATAGTTTTTTTTGTTTTAAAGAAATACTAGAGCGGTGGCACATCTATGTTCGGTAATATTTTGAATTTAAAAAAATTAAATTGAAATAGTTATAATTTAAAAAAAATTAAATTAAAGTACTAATTTTTTTAATAATAATAAATTCAATTTTAAAGAGAAATATAAAAAAATTAAAAAATTTACATAATTTTAATGGATAAATTACATCTACACAATTTATATTTAAGAAGTAATAACACTAACACCCCATTTACTCTCTAAAATACATATGCACTATCTTATTTTATTATTTATGTAATAATTTGGTCCATCCGTTAGTTAACCATCAATAGACCAAATAAAAAAATATAATATCATTAAAAATTAATCTAAAATTACAATTTTGCCCTTTCTTTAAAATTCTCAACCCAATAATTTTGCTGTCGAAAACACATTAACTTGTGGGCTCTTTTACCAAATTAAGTTTACTTTTTAACTTTATCAACGGATTAAGAATTTTAAAACTTAATTCCCATTCTACGTAAAAACGTGTTTAGCAAACACGCTTTAATAAAAAACGTGTTTGGTAAACACGCTTTAAGCTTAACCTCGAAAGAAATAAAAATAACGATATGAAATTTTCTGGATTAATACATAAAACGCGTTTAGTAAACACATTTTTAGTATAAATTTAATTTTAATAAAAGCGTGTTTGGTAAACACGTTTTATTTTAAAATTCAGTTTCAATAAAAACGTGTTTGCTAAACACGCTTTCAAGTTATTAATAAAGCGTGCTTGGTAAACACATTTTTTGTTAAAATTTATTTTGAATAAAAGCGTATTTACTAAATACGCTTTCATTTGAAATTCAGTTTCATTGAAAACGTATTTAGAAAATACGTTTTCAATTTAATTACTGGATTGCATTTAATATACATTTTTTTATTTGATTTTTAAATATTTTTAATTTTTTTATAAATTTTAGTTAAGTTTTTATTTTTTCGTTCTTCTTGACGACAAGAATAAAATAATATTAATAATTAATTTTTAGTTAATTATTCAAAGTTTAATTAAAATTTTATTTTAATTAAGTTAAGTTTATTTTATTTTTAAATATTTGGTTATTTTTTAAGTTCTCCACTATCTATATTTTTGTTGATAAGATAAAGGCTCTGTTTCGACTACATTTTATAAATTTAACATATTTTTATTTATTTTTGGATACTTTATATTTTGTTTATATTAAAATATTTTTACTTTTCTAAATTGTCTCAATGAAATGAATAAAAAAAGTAAAACAAATTATCAAAAGTGAAAACAATTCACTAAAGATAAAAAATAAGCAACTTAAAATTTGACTTATTAGTTAATTTTTGTATTTTTAAAATTTTTTTTAGATTTTGATTTAAAAAATATTTTTTCAAATTGTCTTAACAAAAGAAGTTAACTATACATTGTTTTGAAAAAATCAATATAAATATTTTTTTTAAAATTAGATTTTCGATAAATGGAGATTTTGAATTTATTATTGCTTGTTAAATAGATTTTATGAAAAACGTTTTCAATTTTACATTTTAAATGCTAAATTTATTTTGAAAATTTCAAGTTTACGAAAGTTATTGTTTGCATCTTTCAACACTAAAATTTTAGGACCTACATGATAAAGTATTGTTCTTCATTATTATTGTCATGATTACAAATAAGTAAAAAAATTTTATAATTTTTTGTGGTAATATAAATTAAAAGCTAAAAAAGCTAATTTGTTGTATTGAAAACGTTCAGTTATTGCACGAATACCAGTTTTGCTACCAGTTTTGCTAAACACACGTTATTCTGTAATTATTTCAGCCACATCAAGTGTGGAAAGCTAATTTCGGAATCGTTTAACGATAAATTCATCGATTATTCGATTCAGAGTTATACATGAATGTTTAAGAGTATAAATTTATCTTTCCAACGCATGAAATAACATTGAAAATAGATGTCTACATAGATCGTGGTGGTCTCACAAAGTTGTCTGCTTGATGATTATCCAATAGATTTATGCACATTCAAAATTAATTTTCAAATAAGTGTAACAACACAGACATGAGTTGGGCTCATAAACACAACTTTCGTGTTCAAACCACCTAACGTAATATCATTCGAATTATAGGTACGACACATAATACAATACACACTTCAAAGGACATATATAAGCATCCAGTTCATGCATTATATGTCATAGTGGCATTCAAACTATGACATACTAGAATACAGCTGCACATCATGTGTTTCCATCATCATCTGACATTTCAATATCCGATTGGTAGGTAGCATCTATGCTTCTATTGTGGTATAATAACGCGTCGTGCAGTAAACCTTCTTTTTCTTGCTCCCTCGCTGTCTGTTCACAAGTGAACCTGTGTAACAGCATTTGCATGCTATTAACTTCTTCGCGAAAATGATGCAAAGCCATCTGCAACTGTTAATTAGTATCAGTGGGCATGTTCTTCCCTAGTTGTCATGGGATTCAAACACCAAGTTGCTCGGCAGTCATCCATTAGGACCTCCGATTGCATAATTCGATAATGCAGCTTAGATTACATGGTACGTACACTGTTTGTACTATAGCGGAAGTTAGGATCTAGAGGGTATACAATGTGAGACCCTGTTCTATTTCTTTTTTAGTTATATATATATTCGATGTGTTCATTCGTGTTTATATATGTTTTGATGTATGTTTGAGTTTAAATATCCATACGGGGTTGGTTCCCGGGGTTGTTGAGAGTTACAGTTTGAATTTCAAAAATAAAAAAAAAAGATATTTTGAAGGCCTATAAATATTTGAATTTAAATATTTTGAAAAAGATATTTTCAAAACTTACTCCCTAAGTTTTCTTATTTTCTCTCTGTCTTCTCTCTAACTTCTCGGGGAGCCGGGGCTTGGTTTTTGATGGTCCAACAGCTGATCCTTGTTGTTGGCATCGTGGTCCACGCATACATCCGGACAAAATTTTATTCCGACGAAGCACGATTTTGCACGTGGATCGAGATGCTGAGTTTTTAAGTCACCGAGGTAGGATTCTAGACTTTAAAGTTGTTAGAGGGTGTTATATGTAATCTTATGCGTCTTTACTGTTTTATATTCATGAAAAGGTGTTTATGTTTTGGGAAAAGTTGGGTTTTTAGTTTAAAAACCTTTTTTCGTTATTTCGGTTGGATGAAAACGGTGTTGGATGTTTCTTTTGAGGCCTTTGGTGATAGGTTTGGACGTGTGTGATCCGTAGCTTAAAAACATTTTCTGGGTAGCTTAAAAACGTTTTTTGGTTTTAAAAAGGGCTGATCCGTAGCTTAAAAATATTTTCTGGGTAGGGTCAGTCGACTGGACTCATGGGGTCAGTCGACTGAACAGTGTTGGGCATTTTGGGCCTTTTTTCAGTTGACTGGAGGGTGGGTCCAGTTGACTGGACCTGGGCTGATGGCTGTGCATCTTTGAAAATCATGTTTTTGAAGGTTTGAAGCTAACTCTTGGGGTTGAGTCTCAACTTCTAAAATATTTTGATGAAAATATGTTTTTACATGTTTTGTTTGATCTCCATGGTTGATGGATTGGATATCTTTTTATACATGTGTTGTATAAATTATTTTACGGGTGATTTTTAAATATTTTTCTTAGATGTACCGTGGTAGTGGGTGTGTTGAGTTGGGCTCCCATTACTCATCGATGAAAGTTAAGAAACGTGCGCAGCAGTAGGTCCGTACGTGCCTTCGGGTTAATCCTCGTAAACGAGGTTGGTGGGTGCTTAGTGCCCTCGGGTTGTGAACCCGTAAACTAAGTGGTTGGTGGGTATTTAGGGCCCTCAGGTTGTGAACCCGTAAACTAAGTCGGTTGCCTCCGTGAATGGCGTTGCTTACGTTGTCGTGACTCCGTATAGAACTTGTCATTACCGAGCAATCCTTAAGTGGTGACTAGGGTAATAGATAGGAGTCTATAGTTGTTACCTTTGTATGTGTCACAGAGTCGGTACATAGGATCACATTTTATCTCTTTTTCCTCGGCTGTGTGACCCAAGTGGTGGATATTACGTTTTTACTATTTTTTCTTAACCGTGGCATGATATTTGTCAGGATGATATGCATTGTTTCAAAGATGAAAAATTGATGCTTTTTGAGAGAAAAATCTTTTAGCTCATGTGGTTGAGCTTATGTGCTTATGATAGCATAACCTGCTTACAGCTTTATGTAGTCTATCTTTTATTGGATTTTAGTTCACGATATGGGATTTTGCTGTAAAACTATTTTCAGGTGAGCATGCGGAGTTGACCTAGAAGCAGTGGTGATGAAAGACTTGCTATAGTTTTCCTTATTTTTATGACATGTAGTTTACATGTGATGCCTGTTTTAGAAGGCAAGTTTTGTACGCCTTGAGGCGATATACTTATTCATGTATGAGAATGCATGTTTACTGTTTATGAGAGTTAAGCTTTAGGAATCCTTTATCCAAATGTTATATTTTTGAGTTGATGGTTTTCAACTGCAAATCTTATTTTCATAAATGGTGTTATGGTGGGTTTTCGCGTGACCCTGGAGTTTGGGGCCTGATAAACAAAGTCATCATCACCAACCTAACTACGACCCATAACAACGAAGATGTCGTGAACTGTATATGTCAACACCATGTTCATATATATTGGATTGGTTGGATTGGCTAGATGTATATGTATCTCAATCACAACGGTCGATATTTATAGAGGACTTCAGCGTGGAGTGACCGGAGAATTGCTAGCGTTGCCACGTTGTTTGTAGAAGGGGCGATTGTCAGTCGCTAGTCATGCATATGGCCATGCACCTTATTGACCACTCACATCAATATAAGGATAGCCGAGTAGTCATGTGCGTTATGAAGCCCTTTATTCTAACGTTTGACAGTATGTGGATCCCACCTGCTTAGACGAAGAGTCACGTCAATAGAAAACCTTACTTCACACTTCAAATTATTTGGATTTTGAAGAATAACAGCTAGCAAAAGTCTGGGTTTTTAATATTATTTTTCTACAATTTCTTGCATTTGTTTTCTTGTATCAACAAGTATTACAAATAGATAATTCAATTTAATGATCTTTTTCGTGAGATTGAATAGTATATATAATCAAAATACTATAAATGAGGAGGTTATTACAAGTACATATTGAACAATACAAGCATCAGCTTCGATCAGTACAGCCGGCCGCATGTCACTTCCATATCAACCTATCGTGGCCTGTTGGGGCATGTCCATCTGTCGTACTCTATTTGCTGACAAATACCACAATGATTCGACATTCGTTGTCATAACATGTCTATCTCATTGTGGATTTGGCTATTCTGCGGACGTCTTGGCTTTGCAGGCCTTATACGGTTTGGGTTTGCGATGACCATCGAGAAGTTTGGTGTCGACCAATAATCTTCATGTGGCATTGGTTGTAACTTCGTTTTCTAAGCTTGTAAGTATGTTGACATTAAATACTCGGGTGCAATCATAAATAAGGCATATACTCTGAGATCAGCAAGAACAGCAAACATGTGCGAGCAAGAGTAGTGGTAAATCTCATATTTACCACAATCACATGTTCTGTTATGTATGTGCACTACGTGCCAGTTTCGACCTATGCCTTAGCGAACTATCGTCACTACCTCGTACACCCTTGACTCTTATAAATTTAAGTCAATCAATATGTACATTACATTATTATGGCTTTATACGTCTCCAACCGGTGTAATAGAAATACAATTTACCTGTTAAATAGTATCAAGTTATGCTAATTGCATATCTCTTGATTGCGAAGGATCTTTTCTTGTACTGAATTCGGATGTGCATTTTTATTCTGGTGCATGTTCTTAGCACGACTCCTCATTCTATCCATATACTTAACCAATCGATGGAAAGTGTTTTCCACGCACACAGTGATGGGCATATTCCGAGCTCCTTTCAATTCATCATTGAAAGCCCCGACATGATTCGTGGTCGTCACCCCCTAACGAGCACCACCATAATGGGAAATAGTCCATTTCATAGGGTCTATACAGGTCAACTATCTCCACGCTGCCTTGCTCAAACTTTTGATCTCCTTCATTTTCATGTTGAACTTTCGCTTTTGATGTTCCGTGATAGCGACCTAAAGTGGCTGGTTCTTGAACTTCTCGTTGAAGTTACTTTGTACATACCAGATACAGTACCTATGATACCCTACTGGTCGAATACCTGGGTTCTCCCAGTACTGGGCAATAACATTTTTAATGGCGACGTGGCGATCAAAGAGCAAAGTTTTCCCCTCCCTGTCGAGGATAATATGCTTTTTGAGATTGATGATAAACCAGGACCAACTCCCAGTCGTCTCCTCATCTATAATAGAGAAGGCCAGCGAGAACATCTTCATATCTGCAGTGACTCTGGTTGCGGTAACCATTTTTTCTTTGTACTTGCTGTAAAGATGGGTGCCATCTATGCATATGATAAGTGGACAGTGTTTGAACCCATCAATGGACGACTTGAATACCTAGAACACATAGTTCAATGTCGCCATGTTAGCATTTGATGGGTAGATTATGATCCATTCCATGGTGTGCCGAGATTATACGTCTGCAACACAGTCATATATTTAGGCAACTTACTGTAAGACTCATCCCAGTTTCTGAACACCATCTCGACTGCTCTTGTCCTTGCTAACCATGCCATCTTGTACGATATTTGGTACTTGTGGATGGAGTTTACAGTTATCAATATAGTCGTCAGGGCTAACTTTGGGGTTTTTTGCAAAATTATAGTAACTTTGTAAACGGTTGAAGAGTTTAAGTATAATGAACGACACATACTACATATGCAAAGTTATTAATCTTATCGCAATGTCAACTGTGATGGATGTAGCAATAAATCGTGAGTTTAGGTTACGGTGGTCCCTATTCATCCTCCCGTACATGCAGTGGTGTAACCAGCATATTGAGTAATCCCAAAGTAATCATGAGTACTCTTTCTGTCGCACGAAGCCGCCAACTGCAGTCATTTTTACATTTGGCCACCAAAGTAGCTTTTCTCGAATCCACAACTTTAAATTCTCGATTGTTCTTTATGTGATGCAGCTTCACAACTGTTTGGAGGTCATTCTTATCTCTGAACAACATACCCTTGTGCAGCTCAGCCATTTTTAGATTCTAAACCCTACCGCGAGCGTAAAAATAGCGTGAAGTAATTGATCCGTCATTTTCCATGTCTACATTCTGAAAGAATGGGATGTCAGCTGATGTAAAAGAAGGGCTGGCCACTTCAATGGGATTGCTTGCCCCTTCTCCAACGCGGCCAAAGTCTTCTTCGTCATCCTTAGTATCAGCATGTTGATCAGTACACATTAACAAAGTGTTTATGTCTTCATTCGAGTCTGACAATGCACCTATGTTGTCGACATTTAATAGGTAGTCGTCTTCCGGCTCTGTATACCTTACAAATTGCTCCACTGCTTCTGCGGTTATACCTTGCCCAACGATTGGACTCGAAGGAAGCAAAGTGTCCATGAATAATGATGACTCCCCTCTTTCAAGCACTGGTGCCATCGGACGCACTACACTAGTATTACCTGTAGTCGACATGTCCAACGAAAATGACGTATCCGAATTGGTGTATGTAGATGGGTTATACCCTTCGAAGTCATCCCCAAATATGAACCAACCGCGTCTACTGGTTGCGTTAATAGTTGCATGAAGGATTCAGAACCATACATGAACGATACAGAACCATGCGTGAACGTTTGTGGGTCGACTGCTGGGCTTTCAATGTCTACGTAAAACTCAAGGCAGTTCTCAGGGGTACCCTCAGCCAACCCTAATATTGTGTCCAACGTATCATCGTCATTTATCGGCATGATCTTATACTTAATGACTAAACGAACCTGCCTGTGAGGAAACCTGCATTTGAATTTGAGGTGATAATTGCCACCATAAGGAATTACTTTCGGCAACATCATTGCTTCAAGATCAATAAGTGTGGTTCTTCGGGGCACATTGTAAAACCCATTTGCTTCAGTATCGTAAGATACGCCTTTCTCTTGGTCATTGATGACGTTTTTCTCCCAATAAAACATAATTTTCACCATCTCCATCCTCGTTCTATAATAGAAATATGTTTTACAACTAATAAGGTTATTATTATGTACAAATAAAAAACGAAGCATTTTGTAGGCTATAGTTAAAAAAGAAAACCCTTAGATTTAGTGATTTCATAATTTGGATTAAATGAAATAAGGCTATTTTTTGGATTTGTCTGCTAAAAATTAAAATATGTATACATAAATAAATGAACTACCTAATTTCAATTGAATATAATAAGTTAGGAATTTTCAATCTTAAAGGAGTATATATATAATATATTTTTATTTTAACGTAACGGAAAGGGAGAGCCAAAGCTTGCCGATGCCACGCCCGTTACCACCGATGCCCATAGTCGCTGCTGACGAAAATCAAACTCTAAACATATTAAGCCGAAATATTTTAAATAAAAACAAATATTCCACGATGATTTTAATTTAATAAGATAGAATTTTATATTAATACATTAACTAACATTTGTATATTATGCTAGCTAATAAAAGAAAATAAATATTTTATATAAAAAAAATATTTTTATTTAATAGTAAAGTTATGAAAATTTTAAGAGTTTTAGTTAAATTTTATAGGAAAACATATTTTTAAGCCAAGATTATTATTTTTACTTGTGTAAACTAAGTTTAGGTTTTTAATAATAATAATTATAAAAATTAGGTTTTAAAAAGGGAGTAATTAAACTATATATATATATATATATATAATCCTATTGCCAAATAGTTATTTTAAAAGATAACTATTTATATATCTCTCCCCGATATATATCTCTCTCCCTCTTTTCTCTATTATGGTTTGGATATGATACCATTAACGTAAAAAAATGATATCATTATTGCGCACTGTTTCTGATATCACCCACTACTACTACCGCTGGATAATGTTGGGTCTTTCCTTTTGATGGTTAACGTCGCTAGTGAACGGTGTCAATTGTCAGAAAACTCTTCCGGCGAACCCAAATCAGAAATTCACATTTTATGATTTTATGTGGAAAAAAACAAAATTTTTTGGTCAACTTTGGACCCTCATCGCCGTCATCCCAGACCTCCGATCTGACCACCATTAGTTTTGTTAGATTCATCTCATGACTGCCTATATGTAGCCGCGAACAGTGATTGAAATCGACATCCAAATTGTCTGAACGTGCGTTCTAAAATGAGGTCGAACAACCGAATCGGAAGCAGACACATGCACGCTGGGTGCGCATAGCCACTGTTATGGGTTGCTGTTAGCTTTCGGTAGGGAGTTGCTTGGTTTAGTTAGGGGGCTATTTGATTTAATTAATTTCTTATGATGTTTTTGTTTTTTCAAACTTAGATTCAAAGAATGAAACAAAAAATAAAGTGCAAGATAAAACTAAAAAGTTTGATATTATGTTTTTATGCAAATCAAATTCTAAATATATTAAGCCAAACATTCTTTAAATGAAAACAAATATTTTGTTAAAGTTTTAATTTAATAAGTTAGAATTTTATATTGACACGTTAGCTAATATTTGTATATTGTGCTAGCTAATAAAGAAAATAAATATTTTATAAGGCAAAGGAATATATATTTTTATGTAATTGCAAAAAATATATTGGGTCTTTCCTTTTGACAGTCTAACGCCGCTTGTGAGTGGTGTCAATTGTCAGAAAACTCATCCAGCGAACCCAAATTAGAAATTGACTGTGAGACCATGTTCTGTTTCTTTTTGAGTTATATATATTCGACGTGTTCATTCGTGTTTATATATGTTTTGATACATGTTTGAGTTTAAAGAATGTATAAGTTTCTGGGGTTGTTGGGAGTTACGGTTCGAATTTCAAAAATTCAAAAAAAATAATAATTTTGGAGGCCTATAAATATCTGGAGTTAGATATTTTAAAAACATTTTGACTAAGTTTTTTCTTTTTTCTCTCTACCTTCTCTCTAATTTCTCCGGGGCCTGGGACTTGGTTTTTGGCGATCCAACTGCCGATCCTTGTTATTGGCACGGTGGTGTACGCATTCATTCGGACGAAATTTTATTCTGGCGAAGTTCGATTTTGTACGTAGATTGAGACATCGAGTTTTTAACTAATCGAGGTAGGATCCTATACTCTATTGTCTTAAAGGGATACTACGTGTAATTATATGTGTTGTTACCATCTTGAAATGCATGAAAAGCTAGTTTATGTGTTGAAAAGTCAGGTTTTGGTTCAAAATCGTTTTCGGTTGGATGAAACGGGTTTGGTTGGAAAAAAGGGTTTATGTTTTAAGTGTTTCTTTGGTTCCCTTTGAGGATATGGGCTCGTGTATGTCCGTGGGTTTCAAAATATGAGAGTTAGTGGTTTGATTCGAGTTTGGATGTGTTTTGCCTTCAAATTTCATCAAAAATATAAGTTTTTGGCGTAGGACCGCTTGAGGGACCGCTCAAGTGGTCTAGAGGGCGGTCTTGAGATGCTCTTGGGTTGGTGACCGTTGGAAAGACCGCTCGAGCGGTCTGCCCCGCATTCTGTTTTTTACTGGTTGAAAATTTATTTTTAAAATCGATGTATCTTCCTCATCTGGACTCAGAATGGGGTTATGTTTTTGCTCCAATTGAAGCTCCAGAAGTCTTCTCTCCAATGACACCTCTCGGACATTAAAATTCTTTTTGTAGAAAACGTTATGATCAAAATAGTGAGGGTATTTCAAAATTTCTTAACGGGTTTTCATCCGTTTATGGCTAAATGTCCTGGAAAAGCTTATTTTTTCATCCTCAATAGAACCTTTTATCAAATTTTTTATTCCTTGGGAGTTTGCTTGTAGATGTTCATAGTTTTTAAAAGGGTGGTTTTGAAAATGGGGGGTTTGGAGGTTTGAAGCTAACCCTCGGGGTTGAGCCATAGCTTTTTAAACATTTTGATGAAAATTATTTTAAATGCTTGTAGATGTCCATGTTGATGGATTGGATCTATTTTTATACATGTGTTGTATAATTGTTTGTGGATTTTTAAATATTATCCATAGATGTACTGTGATAGTGGATGTGTTGAGTTGGGCTTCTATTGCATCTTGGTGTAAGTCTGAAAACGTGCATAGAGTAGGTCCCTACGTGCCTTCGGGTTAATCCCCGTAAATGAGGTTGGTGGGTGCTTAGTGCCCTCGCGTTGTGAACCCGTAAACTAAGTGGTTGGTGGGTGGTTAGGGCCCTCGGGTTGTGAACCTGTAAACTAAGTCGGTTGCCTCCGTGAATGGCATTATTTACGTTATCGTGACTCTGTATAGAACTTGTCATTACCGAGCAGGCCTTAAGTGGTGACTAAGGTAATGGGCAAGAGTTTATAGTTGTTACCTTTATCTGTGTGGCAGAGTCAGTACATAGGATCTCATTTTATCGTGTCTCCTCGGCTGCGTGTTCTGAGTAGAGAATACTATTTTATTACTGCTTTTCTTTAATTGTGGCATGATATCTGTCAGGTTGATATGCATAGTTTCAAGGATAAAAAATTGATGGTTGTTGAGAGAAAAACCTTTTAGCTCTTGTGGTTGAGCTTATATGCTTATGATTGTATAACTTGCTTTACAGCTTTACTGTCTATTTTCTATTGGCCTTCGGCTCACGGTGTGCGATTTTGCTATAAAACCATTTTTAGGTGATCATATGGAGTTAACCTAGATGCTCATGGTGGCGAAAGACTTGCTATAGTTTTTTTTATTTTTGAGACATGTACTTTTACATGTATGAGATTACATGTAAAAGTACATGTGTCAAAAGGCAAATTTTGTACGCCTTGAGGCGATATACTTATTCATGTATGAGATTACATGTTTACTGTTTATGAGAGCTGAACTTTGGGGATCTATATTCCAAATGTTGCATATTTTTTGATTTCCAACTACA
>JAOTRH010168092.1:0-12523 GCA_034768845.1 Heliamphora exappendiculata
AATTAGAATTATCTAATAATTCTAATTTTTTTTAAGTAACATTCAAACATCGAAAAACAAAAAGAAAAATACTTTTGGTAAAATAATTTATATGAAATTTTTTTATTGTAAAATATTTTACATCGAAAGAAATAGAGCTTTTTTTTTGTATTTTTAAATTTAAGTAAAATAAATAAATAAAAATCGATGGATAAATAAGTGGTTTTATGCCACTAATCACTATGCAAATTTATGCTTTGACAATAAACTTTTTTGATCCTTTAAGTGAAAGGCAATAAATCGAGCTTAAACCGTTTACCAAACATAGCCAATATTGATTAAGATATAAATGCTTTTAAGATCTCTTTAAGGTAAACCTTTTAAGATTTTATTCTGTAGATGTGAGATGGGTTAATAATCAGAGACATCGATAAACAGTTTAAATTTAAATAATTTATTTTAAATTAAAATTATTTATTATGTAAAGAAACATACGATCTGGCGATATATTTATTGATTTAAATTAAGTAAAAGTTTTGCATAAATATTCATTTTTAAGAGACCTTACAAAATAAACAATTCGATGGCCGCACCTAAGGCCATAAAATTAATTCTCAGGGCTTTAGGCTATTATGTTTGGAATAATATTTTTTTGACCTTTTTGTTGTGACCTTTTTCGTCTTTTCTAATTTAATTTGCTTTCTGTTTATATTTTTTATTTTTCCAATTTGACATACATGTATAAATGAATTTAAAAAGTGTAGTCTTTTTTACTAAAGTTGAGAAAAATTAATTAAAGACTAACAAAATCTTAAAAAATATTGAAAGTAACTTTTTATCTTATTTAAACTTTTTTTTTTTTGGATTTTTTGGTAAAAGATTAATAAATAATTTTAATTTCTTATGATAAGAAGAATTTAAAAACGAGTCATGCTTACTACGACCCACTAAGCTATGGATAATAGGGTAATGTGGACAGCGAATAAATTTTTTAAAATATTAATACACTTTGAGAGGTGGCACCAGGACCTATTACTTTTATAAATATTAATATATTTTTTACTTTTTATCTAATATCTAATGAACAGTAATTAACATAATTCTTTAAAAAATATACGTAACAAATTTACTAAAAATAAAAAAATTATATAAAAATGCCTAGGAGGCTTTTATTCTTAAGAAGAGTTTTGCTAGCATCTCTCTCTCTCTCTCTATATATATATATATATATATATAAAAGAAAAAGAAAAATAAAAAGAAAGGTGATAGATATATGCAGGGATAAGGGCCAAGAATCTGAACGAGGGCAAAACCAAATCTTACACCCTAAATGTTAAATCTGAAAAGAAAAGAAAGATTCCCATGAATCACATTCCTTATCTATCTATTGGTACTTTACTAATTGGTACATATTGCCATTTTTGAATTCATTATCCATTCTTCAAATAAATAAATAAACTTCCATTCTTATTTTCTGATTATATGATAATTTATTAGTATAATAATTTGAATTATTCGTGTTATAGAATTTATCGAGAAAATTACATATACAAAAAATTAAATTAATCGAATATCAAGAATTATATAGCCAAAACACATTTATTCTAACAAGATGGACCGCAGTATCATTTTAAAAGTAAATTGTATATTTCTTTGAAAAAACAATTAAGTCTTGGTTGGCTACTATTTTTTTTTTGGCTTTTTGGCTAATACCCAAAAAAACCAACATGACTGTTTGGCAAAATGTAAAAAATTTTAAAAACCAAAAATAAAATTAAAATACTAATTTTTAGAATATTTTATTTAAACTCCTATTATTTTTAAATATAATAATACATCTTATTCAAAATATATTTATTACAATTACCAATTACGTATAATTGGTATTTTCAATTATATTGAAGGGCAAAACTCTATCATTTGAGCAAAAAAAGCAATAAAGCTAACTCTTTTATCCAAACAACCAACTTAAATAAATCTAGCTTAAAAATTAAATTATCAAATAATCTAATTTGAACCAAATTTCACTTTTTGGGTAAAAACGCAAAAAAAAAAATAGATTTTAAACTATTTGGCAATCGAGGACTTAAAATGATCCAACCATCTATTTGTTATGAATTTAATTTTTTTGCATAAATAATCTTTTTGGTAAGTTTAACAATATTAATGGTAAGAATCATCAAAATAGACTCATCGAGTCACCCTAAACAATATAAAAGAAAAATAAAGTGATCTCAACTTCAATAAAAATGGAAAGGATCCAAATAACATGGCAAGTAGGAAGAATTATCTGTATATATATAAGCAAAGCAGTAGGATAGGGACCACGGCAACAAAACCTTGTGGTGATCCTTCTCATATTCTCATTATCTTCATTTTCTTCTTCTTTCTTTTTTCTTGAAGAGACAGAGAGGGAAGTTTTAATATGTGTGGGAGCTGTGGAGCTCCTTTCGGTCCAATAAAGAGGGCTGAGGAGCGGTTAGAGCTGCCATCTCATGCATTTGGTTATGCTTAGCATTTTTTTCCTTCTTCTTCTTCTTCGTCGTAGTCCCGGGAGGTATAAAATGGAGAGCAAATACGAGTTATAAATGTTAAGTTTATCCAGATGCATGATTTGGGAGCAAACTCATTCCGTGGACTTTGCCCGCTTATTGGACTGAAGGGAGCTCCCAGTACAGCACATAATCATCAGTCTCTTGGAGTAATGACCAAAGTTAGTAAGGTCTAATTTTGGGGTAAGATCCTAATTTGAGGATTTTATGTGTTGTTATATTTTGAATCATTGGTTTGTTTAATTTCCCATAACCTAAACTTGTCCTTGTTAGATCTACTTTTCTTCATTTTCTTTAACTTTCTTCTTTTCCAAGTTTTGTTTCATTGGCAGGAACATATATATGGATGGATTCAGCTTCTCTCCAGTCCCATTAGTGACTCAATCGGTCCAGTTGAATTTTTTTGGGTTCAAAATAGATTCACTTCGATAACTCAAGTCTCGTGGGACTGGACCGGTGCAATTAGATATTTTTTGGGTCTAAAATAGACTCACTTCAATTATTTTTTCAGTTATTTATTTTATTATTCTCAGTGTATATATTTTTTTCTAAAAAAATCAAGTCGATTGATTATCGTTAAAGTGTTTTACTAAATTACATTTGTGTTAATAAAAGTAAATGGTAAATGGACATCATTATTTATTTTTTTAACACAAATGTGATTTGTTAATGATATTCGACCAACTTAAATTTTTTGCATTAATAATATATAAATTGACATCAACAAAATAAAACGGCACGAATAATCAAAGTGAGTCTCTTTTAGAACAAAAAAATGACTAGTCTTAAACCAAGAAAAGTAAGGTTTGAAACTAATAAAGGGAAATAGAAAATATTGAGTTTAAATTTGGGAGAGAGCTCCATGGGCTGATGGATGCAGAAGCAGCGAGTGAGCATAATGGATGAGCAGTTTCAGGTTTCTCTAACTTTGAAAGTTTATCTCAAGTTTCTCTAACTTGGAAGTTTATCTCATTTTTACCCTCCACTTGCATATGCCCAATTAAAATCGAGGCTTTTACTTCATATGAATTTAGCTACAAAAGGTTGTGACACTTAAAAAATTTTAAATCTAAAATATTAAAAAGAGCCAATCCTTAAATCTTAAGTCTTGGCCACATGCCAACCCCTTAGGGTTAATGTGTATATAAATTAAGGGTTAATGTGTATATAAATTAAGTGAACAAGATGTAAACGTTTGAAAATCTTGAACTGTCCAAAAAGGGCACGAAGTTTGGCTATTAGCTAGCAAGCATATCATCAGTTTTATTGTTCTCCACATATCTATATAGTTATTATCCATGTGCAATATCAAGATGAACGTATATTGGAAAGTTTATAAATAAATTATATTTGTCTTAAAAATGAATAGTAAAAAATTAAAGTCGGAATAGCCATTTAATAGAAATGAGAATTAAGAGGCGTAAAACCCTTTCACTCAACTGAAAATTCAAAATTAAATAATAAGAACATGTATTGAATAATGTTCTCATGTATTAATTTCGTTAAAATGAGAACTTATAGTCAAATGGAAAAATAAGATAAAATGTATTCAAAATGAGTCTAATTAATATCGGATGATTTAAAATGAAAACATATATTCAAATGATAAAACGAGTAATAAATGAGAACATATATTCAAATGATAAAATGAGCTATAAATGTCTTGCGAAAATGAAATTATGCTCAAAATAAAATTTTCACAATCCAAAAAATTAAATCCACTTACCTAATAGAATTATGCTCAAAATGAAATTTTCAGGATCCAAAATTAATCCCTAAAGATCCTCAATAGTTTCTTGAAAATGGAATCCACTTACCTAATATAAAGAATTGAAGCTACGTATAAATATATATCTATTCTTTTTGATTCGGTCTTTAAATAAGGACATAACAACCCAAACTATTTAGTATATTTAAAAATGGGACTTTTTGGAATTGTCAACTTGTCGATGAGATTTAATTCAAAACAATTAGTAAATATGAGACCCCCGACTAATTAGCTCTAAATAAAAAAGAATTTTTAACAGTTAATCCCCTGAAAAATATTTAAATGTACTTTTAATCTCTTAAAAGATTAATTTAAACAAATTACCCCATAAATTAATTTAAATGCAACAATAACCTCTCAATCAATATAACTTATGTTAATGTTTCCGTTAAGCTTTTCTACATATGCTAAAATTAAATTTTTTTTGGAATTCTGTAAGGTTTATATTTGTTATTACTGTTCATTTTTTTTTACGTAATATATTTTTGTACTAAATTATAAGCAACAATATGATTGGAAATATTTATGCTTTTAAATTTATTTGAGCATTTTTTTTGCTTTATAAGATTATATTAAATTTTAAATATTATATTATTCTACTATACATGTTTTTCGAAACATGTGAATATTGCTGGAGTAATTTATATATATTTGAATTTTAGTAGCAAAAAAAAAAAGTTATGATGCCAATTTTATTTTTTTTTCTAAAAATATTTTGTGATTGGCATGTGTGAGAAATTTAATAAAAATATGGATACAAGTTAATCTAAGGACAACATTGCAACAATTAAATAAAATACAATGTATTCCAATTGATTTTTAAGAGGCTAATTGCACTTTTAAATTTTATATGGGTAAAATATTAAAAGTCTTCTTAAAATATATCACATTTTTAGCATATGTAGAAAAACTTAACGAAAATATTAACGGAAGTTAAATTAGGAATTATTGCTACATTTAAATTAATTTAGAAGACAATTTATTTAAATTAATCTTTTAAGAGGTTAACTGTGTATTTGAATATCTTTTATGAGGTAAACTGTTAAAAGCCTAATAAAAAAATATAGTTAATTCTTGTTTTTGTACTGAGATGAAGTTAGCTTCCTAATACCTCTTTCTATGATTAGCATAATTTTAGAATTATACATTAATTTGTAAGTTATTTAATGTAATCACATTTAACTCTAATTTATATTTAATTCTTGGCATTAAAAATTAAAATGTGACTTATAGATCAGATTCTTAGTCAAATAAACCATTAACTAAATGTTATATTTGATTTTCTATTTGTTACCTAGAATGTGCATTCCTCTAAATTATGAAAACATATATTTTTTTTTTATAAGCCCACGTAATTCGTAATTACTCCTAACTTTTTTTAAAATCTTGCTAAAAGAGTAAGTCTAGAAATACCGAACGTTTTGACCGAATGTGTTATTAGCTGTGTGCGTGAGAATTCAAAAATCGAAGAGCAATGAAACATATGTTTTTTTTTCTTTTTTTTTTATGACGAGGCACTAAAGACACTGCACATGAGGAGTTTTGACAGTTTAGTAGTTTTATGTCTTTTTATAAAATTCTTTACTCAGGTGATCTGCGTTTCGAGTCTTCCTACTTTATTCTTTTTTTTTTTTTTTTTATCTCTTCGCTGCCCATGTACTCCCAATAAATAAATAAAAAAGACACTACACATGGGTGCCCAAATAAAGTGCTAAAAATAGACAATTCGCGGTAATATAAAATCAAGAAATTTAAAATGTTGGATAAGTGATTTTTAAGATTTTATTTGACCAGTTGAGTCTTATGCGTTCGGGCGCTCAAGTACTACTAGTTTTGTTTAAAATTGTAATGTTTTTTTTTTTAATGGTGTTTCGTAGCTGTACTTTTATGCCATATACAAAAGGAGGGAGTTGGTTTCATGCCGTACTTTCATGGGTCTTTGGGATTCTACTGATAATTTGAACATTTGCTGATATTTGTTAGTGCATGGGATGCTTAAAAATTTTAGCATTTAAAATGTTTAGTTTTTTTTAAAAATAAAAAATAAAAAAAATTAAATTATTTGGAATAATTTTTTTTATAGTAACTTATATATTTTTTTGAAAAATTAATCTTAGGATATTAAAGTAGTGGCGATTTTATTTTTCATCCACCAATAAAATTTTTAACGTGCGAGATTCAGTTTTAACGCGTGAAATCCAATTGGACCCTAGAACAGATAAATTTGTCTGAGTATTTTCAAAATATGTATAAAATACACAGATAAATTTATCTGTCTTGCATAAATAAGTATATAAATAAATTTATCCGTGTGCTTTATACGTATTTTAAAAATGCAAACAGATAAATTTTTCTGTCCTTATATGTGTGTTTGTGTTTTGTAAAGGCAATTTATCTGTCTTTATCTGTGTGTTTGTGTTTTGAAAAGGCGCAGATAAATTTATCAACAAGCACACAGATAATTTTTTTGTGGGTTTTATATGTGTTTTGAAAAGGTACACAGATAAATTTATCTGTCTTGCATAAATAAGTATACAGATAAATTTATCTGTCTTGCATAAATAAGTATACAAATAAATTTATCTGTATGCTTTATACGTGTTTTGAAAAGGTACAATATTCTTTATACAGATAAATTTATCTGTTTGCTAGACAAGTATATTTTTCTGTGTACTTGTTACATGTTTTGAAAATGCACAGATAAATTTATCTGTATAAATAATACAAATAATTTTTTCTGTCTTATATAAAATAAGATGACAAATAAATTTATCTGTATGCATTACATATAAATTTATCTATTTGTGTTAAATTTATCTGTCTCGTATGCGATTGAATCTCGCGAGTTAAAATTTTTATAGGTAGACCTTGCGCATTAAAATTTATTTTTTTGGTACCTTTGGCTGAAAGTTCCTTGTTTTTTTATTTTTTATTGAAATGTTTAAAATGCTCTTACTTTTATATTTTAAATTGTAGTGTTTGGGTACCACGATTTTTTTAATTTTATTTTTGTTAGTAGAGTTAACTTTTTCATGTAAAGGTATTATAGTAATTTTGTTTGAAAAAAAGTTATGGTGTTTCATATATGTATTGATTTTTTTTCTTAGATTAAGAGATAAAAAAAATTAGTTAGTGTTTTTTTAAACCAAATAGTGTGGCTTAAAAATTAATTTTTTTGCAAAAAAATTTACTTAAAAGCCAACCCAAGTAGGCTCTTAATATTGACTTCAACGCTTTTTTTAATGAATTTTTATTTCTACTTATTTGATCTTTTAAAAGATATGGTCTGTATTTTTATTTAATTAGGAAAAGAAGAAGAAGAAGTTTACTTAATTTATGATTATTTGAATCATGATTGTCTGAAGATTTTTAGAAAATTATATAGATGAAGAGTTTTGTCGCAAGTTTATATAGTTAGGAGTTTTTATGTTTACCTAAAATTATGTGTTAGAAATTAAATTTTCATATAATTATAATTATAATCATTTGTTTTAACATAGTAATTCAGTTGGTTTATTAATTGTAATACTCCATGTGTTTTTACAAGTCTTATGGTTGGATTACTATAGAATTCATAAGTTGTTTGATCTTCTTAATTTGTTTAAGTCCCTTAATTTAGTTGTGAGTCTTAGAATGTTAGGTGTCCTTGATCAGAATTCCATTAAAACCAGAAGATTGAAGTACAATACAAGAAATTCGAGGTACAAGTAATTGAAGCAAGCTCATACAAGAGTAGTTCTGACATAACACGATTTGCTGTATAACTGCTCAAGCGGTTCCAGGTTTGCTCGAGTGAACTCCTGTCAGTTTAGTTTCGCTGAAACTCTAACTATTGAGTTTGTATGCATGACATATCTGATGACTAGAAAATTACTTTAGAACAAGATAAAATGCAAATCCTTAGATATAAACTAAAGTGTATTTGAAGTCTTAAAAAGACGAAAATTATTCGTGTTCAACTTAGATGAATTTTTAAATTTACCAATGAATGATTCTGTTAGTGTGTATTGAGGATTTGTTGCTGCGATAATAAAGTGGAGAACGATGCACGTAAATTTGTCAAACAAGCTAAAGACGTTTGGATTTAGAACTCGATCAAAGTCTGTACGTGTGTGTCTTGTAAATGTTTGACTATTAGTACTTGATTACTTGGACTTAGATTAGTCTCGTGATTTTCTATTCAAGTTGAGTTTTTCATGTTAAAAAATTTGTGTGTTAAGCTTGTGATTGGTTTGTTATTTTTTTTCGTATTCTACAGTATAGGTTGATTAAAAATTAAGTATAAAATAATTTTATCAATATTATTTTGTTTGTTTTTTCAAAAAAAAAATACAAAAAGTAGAAGGAAAATAGTGCTTTGAATAAGAATAGAACAATAGATATCTAGCGTGATAAATTCAGAGCTAAATGTAAATTAAAAAAATAAAAAAATAAAAAAAATTGAGTTATAAGTTGACCTTGTCTTTTAATTTTTAACTATATGCTAGAAAAAATAAATTTGTTGAGCCACTTATTAAATAAAGTGGCTTATAAAATTTATTGGCAAAATATGGAGTTGATTTATTACCTTTTAAATTAATAAGTCCATTTAAGTTTTCTTTTACCAGACACAATCTTATTCTTCAAAAATTTACCTTTTACTTTTAAATAATTTCAAATTAAAAATGTTTATATTGTTCAATAGATTTTGAAGAATAAATTCCAAACATATAGATAGTGCACTTCATTCCAAAAATTCCAAAAATGTTTACCTTTTAAAAATGTTTATATATATATATATATATATAATTATGATATTTTGAAATCTTAAATAAAAATTAATTATTATTAGTTAGTGCACCTCATTCCACAATTTTTTTTGGTTTTAATTCTCACTCAATATTGTTCCTATACTATTTTTGTATATCATTTAATTCTCTTGAATTAAAATTCGTATAAAGTGGTCTTCTACATTAATTGTTTGTATTATTTTACCATTATCCGTTACGGAGTGTTCTTGTAATTTTAATTAATAATTAAGGGAGATAAAATAATACAAATAAATAGTTAAGGGGCCACTTCGTATTGGCTTTTAATTCAGGGAGTTAAGTGATATACGAATACGAAAATAGTGTATGAGGTGTTTTTGTAATTTTTCTTAAAATTTATTTTCATGGTATATGTGATTTTAGACTATTTATTTTTAGCAAAATACACATTCAAATAATTTAGTTATTGATATTCGAGCAATATAATTTTTTATAAGAATAATATATTCATAAATTTTAAAATTATTTTTGAAATAAAAATAAACTTTTTTTCCTTAAAAAAGTAAAAAAATAAATAAATTTTCTTAGTTTGCCAAATAATTCAGTTCAAAGGTGAGTTTTTTATAGGAAAAAATGTCAAAAGCCAAATAGGTCCTGGTTAAAACTGAAAACGGTCTGGCTAACCAGTACGGATACTAGTTAATAAGCAAATGAGAATAAAAAGTATTAATATCAATATAATTTTAACAATACATTATTTGTTTATTAATCAGTATTTACTGAGCATTGATTAGCATTTCTTGAATAAAAAATAACTGAGATCTTAAAAAGATATTAAAAAAATACAAATAAAATATTTAATATTAGAACATATATAAATATTTCGAAAATTAGAATATGATTATTGATAAAATATTCGAGCTTTAAAATCTTGTGGCCATGGCCACTAAAAACCGGATTTATGTGTGATGGTCCAAAGTATTTTTGGACATTATACCTTAATTAGGGGGTGTTTGCCGAAATAGTACTACTAGCTTTTAGACCTCAATTGATAATTAATTTAAAAGTTATTACTTTTTATTTTTTTGCATTTTTAGCTAAAAGCTAAGCTTGTGATTGGATTAGTTTTTTTTCTACGATTTTTTTTCGTCTTTAATGAACTTTTTTTAATATTAATTCAAATAAGTATACTTTCTAGATTTCTTTAATGAATTTTTTTTAATATTAATTCAAATAAGTATACTAGATTTCTTTCGTTACGAGAAAACAGAAAAATAAAAATTTTAGATCAAAACCTAAAAAAAGTTTACATACGACAAAAAAAACGAACTTAAACAGGCTTTTTAACTTTTTTTATAATTTTTTTATCTTTAATAAATTTTTTAAAAATTTGGCTCTAACATGCATACTTTTTAAATCCCTCTCATCACAAGGAACCAAAAAAATAAAAAAAAATAAATTAAAATATAAAAAAACTTCAAAAAAGACGAAAAAAGCTCAAAAAACCGACTAGACTTTTTAGTCCAAACATATAAATTGGGTTCAAAGTAGGTTGATTAGGTAAAAAGTTAGTTTTTTTATTTTTTGTTCAAAGTGGACAATTTTGTTCTTTTATATATTTAATATTAACAATTATATGTAGTTGGTAGTTGTAGTAATAAATTATGAATAAGCGGTATTATTTTATTTTAAAAGTAGTGGTAGGTTGAATACAATATTTTAGAAATTTGTGTTTTAATTTGACTTTTTGTCTCTTTAGCATTTTAGCATTTCTGCCAAACAAACAACTTTAACTTTTTGACTTTTTTAGCCAAAAAGTCAATATTATCAAATAGAGCCTTATATTTTTACTACCATTTTTAATTACAAGCAACAATTTAAATAATTTTTGGGATATCAAATACTTCAGATTAAATGTATCACTTAGTCTAGTTTGTGTTTGTTTATTACACTGGATAACTACTTATCACTTGTCACTTAATTTTACCACTTGCTTGTTTTAATAAGAATTAGTTAAGAACAATAATGTTAAGAAAAAAAAGTATTTGAATGAAAAAGTTGATATTATTTTTATATTTAAGAAGTGCCCTGCTATGTAATTACAAAGTTCATTTTTTTGGTAAAAGAAATTATATTTGATATTTTTTTACAAAATTTAATTTAAGAATTTGTTTATTGGTTGATGCAGTAGTGAGCTTGGAATGGAGCATAATAACACTTGGTAGTGAGATATTTATTGGATGGATATTAAGCAAACAGAATTGAAATATTATCAAATAATACTAAAAAATAAAAAATAAATAAGACTAAAAATAAAAAAAAATCAAATATGAACAAAAAGTCAAAAACTAAAAATAAATAATCCTAAGCCAAAAAAATAAAAGTAAAAACTTCATTTGGAATGTTGCAAAGTAAAAAATTGATATTAGAACTTAATCCTAATTAATCCAATTTAAAAAATAGAACAAAAAAAGTAAAAAACAAAATGAACAAAAAAAAAGAAAATAAAAAAACTCACCAATAACTACATCAAGATATTTAAAAAAATACAAATAAAGATACAAAAAGCTAGTAAAAAATAAAAAATAAAAAAACTAAAAATATTATAAAAGTAAAATTAAAGAACAAAATTACCTTTTTCACATTTAATCCCTTACCATTTCTAATATATGCACTAAATATTCCATTCTCCCCTTTATGAATTATGACTAATTATCACTCATAGGTGGAATATGAAGTCAAATTCCAATAATAAATCCAAATACAAATTTAATAAATAAATATAAAATAAAAATATATTTTAAACTATTAGTTAAATTTGGACCTCCAATCCTTAACTATAAACATAGCCTAAAAACTTCTTATCATAGCACATTACGAAGTTCAAGAAATTAGTCTCTAATTCTTAACTATATATAGACCTCGTTTGACAACTTAACTTCAAGTTAAAATTTTTAATTAAAATTATTTTAAATTAAATAAAAAAAAATTACTTGGTGAAATTTAAAGGTAACTTTAAATCAAAATGTAACAAATTAAAAAATTTTGGTTCAAAATCACTTTAAGCTAAAAAAGTAAAAAATCAAAAAGACAAAAAAAAGTCATAAATAAATTGCTATAAAATTTTAAAAATTGGTTACATATAATTTTATATTTAATATTGATTTTGTTTAATACATTTTAACGAGTAAATCTTAAAAATATAACTTTTATGAAAAATAGATATTTATAACAAAAGTTATGATATTTTAAAAAAATATATAAAACAATTCATATTTTTGAAATATCCTAGAGACAAACTAACTTTAAAGACCGAGATTTATTATACCACTCTAATGCAATTGCAATTGAAATATCCTAGAGACAAACTAATTTATTTAAAAAATAACAAATAAGCAATATAAAATTTAATTTATTAACTTATTTTTGTCTTTATTGAGTTTTTTTTAATATTTTGATTAAATTTTTTTTATTTT
>JAOTRH010168103.1:0-12522 GCA_034768845.1 Heliamphora exappendiculata
AGCTCCAAGGAGCTTCCAAAACCAAAACCCTAGGTCATCCCTCAACTTTAGAGAGAGAGGAGAGAAGAGAAAATGAGGAATCCAATCCAAAAACCGAAATTTATAGTCTCTGCCCGTCACAGACCGATCGATCCGTCGCGAGACCGATCGACCCATCTTTCGCGACTGCGTTGTTGGTCCAACTTTAAACGAGTATATCTCCTTCATCCAAACTCCAAATAGGGTCGTTCTTGTGCTCAAATTGAAGCCCCGGAAGTCTACTTTCCAATGGTTCAAACCTCATACCAGGGTTCATTTTTTAAAAAATGTTATGACAAATTTAGTGAAGGTATGTCACTTTTCATCACACACTTTTTACATATTTTTGTCCGAACATCCATTAAAGCCCCATATTCTTCCTCTAACTTATCTTTCATGCGTATCCAAGCTCAAAATATCACCAAGCTCAAGTTTTCAATGGTTACTCCATCCACACTTAATCATTTCTAAAAATAGAATAGGTCAGGGTCTCACACTAATGCACATGGCGGTCGCCATAATTCATAGCAGCGGTCGCCACAAAGTGCAAAGAACATGTGGCAGTCGCCAGGTCTGTGAGGTGATGTCATTGTACTGTGTACTTTCAAGATGGTGGCCCTATACCCCAAGGTGGCGGTTGCCACTTTGATTGTACCTCTTCTAAACTTTTTGACATCCCAGCTTTCTCATGCCTTATAAATGCAGCCCTTAAGGTCCCCATTTTCTTTCACTTTCATCAAGATGGCTTCTTTTCATGGTCCACTCTCTGTATGGATTGAGGATTTTTCCTATATTGAATGTCTGAACTTCACCTCGTTTGGCATCAACTCTCTATTTTCCTTAATGACTATAAGGACTGACAGACCATTATTGAAAGCTGCTGCTCAACTATAGGACCCATAAACCCATGTCTTCCATTTTAGTTTAGAGGAGTTATGTCCCCACTATGAAGGAATTTGCTGCCATTCTAGATCTGCCCCCGAGAACATCTATAGTTGTTCTAACTTTCATCATTTCCTCCTGTCAGCAAATAATGCAACTTTACGGTTTGTCTAAGATGGAGGCTTCCCTTTTGACTTTCGATGACTGCCTTGACATGCCGTGGATCATAAATCGATTCCATCTTAATGGCGATCTTAGTGATCTTGGCTTTCAATTGCGACGTTGTTATGCATTATGTTTCTACCTCTTGGCTTGGTACCTTCTTATTTCTTCTAATGGACGAGTCAGCTGCGCACTAGTTGATATTGCAGGTCAAATGTGGTCGGAGAAAGACTTTATCCCACTGGTTCTGGCTGAGACTTTAATTGGTCTGGATGTTCACCAAGGTGAGACCACTATCTTTGCCAGTAGTCCCTTGCTTCTTCAAGTAAACTTTCCTTCTTATTTCTCCTCATCACTGTCAGCTGAAAACATACATCCTCTGGCCCTTGCACTCATCACTAGCTTACCTAAACTCTTTGCAAATCTGGTCGATGTAGGAGGTGAACCTTATGCAAAAATCTCCCACAGATAAATAAAGTGCTGCAGCTCTCCTCTACTGCCCTTATTATCATATATGCAGTACCGAGGCGGCTTGGCGATAGTATCTCTGTTCCTTGATGAGCCCAAACATCACTTGGGCAGTGTTCCTGGTGGCGGATCCCTACCATGATCTTAACTACTATGGATCACCCCGGTATTCAGTTGATCGACTTACGACAGTCCACTTTTTACTTTCCACACCGGATTATGCGGCAGTTTGGTCGGAGCCAAATTATCTTCCACGGTGTTCGAGGTCGTTTATTTTCATGTTTACCGCAGGCCTTGTTTCTGGCAACATATTAGGAGGCTTGGCTATATCGTTCATTGATGTAGATGCAGGACTGTAGTGTCTAGAGCTTTTCAACGAGTACAGGGCATGGTTGGTGCAAGATAAGAAGGAGAGACAAAGAAGAAGGAAAACATGATGCAAAAAGAATGGAGATTTGAGGGACTCATTTTGTTTTCAAGATTTCATAACTTTCTTTTTAATTAGAATTTAGGACTTGCGCACCCGCCTTTTATTTTCAAAACTTAGTAACCAAAACCGAAATGAAACAATCCACTTTATGTTAAGGAGGTTCCAAGTTATCTAAATTTTTTTTTTCGATTTTGTAATTAAACAACTTTATTATCAAAATCTAAAGATAAATTTACATTAATCTTATTTGGATTCAGAGATGGTTAAAACAAAAAATGTGTCTGGACATCTTACAAGAAGCTGCCTACGTATCCCAAGAAAGTGAAATCAGGCCTTGACGAAGTTCGAGCTCAGTTTACTCTCAAGTATTAACACTCTCCTTTTGTGATACCCTAACTTTTGCCAAGGTCGTCATTTCAAATTTTTGGCCTTGCGAGCTGCTCTAATTTTTGCTTAGGCTGCCTGTTCAATTTTTATTCCAATGAGCTTTTATTTTATCTTCATTTTTCCCTCAATGGTAGTACTTTTTGAGCTGGTTAAGGTTGACAAGAGTGGAGAAGACATTGCCATCCAAATCATGATGGTTACTGCACCACCGGTTATGATGGTTTTGATCAAAAATGGTCCAAACCAATTTGGCTTGAACTTGCCCCTTGGGTCGAAGATGGGAGGAGTCTGATTTTCTTAAGAACTAAATTTCCTTCTCTAAGATCTTGGGTCTTGACCTTCTTGTTGAATGCTTGAGCTATTCTTATTTGGTAGCCTTGTTTATGAAATAGAGCTAGCAGCCTTCTTTCATCAAATAAAAGTAGCTTTTCCATTTGATTCCTCTACCATTTTTCTTTTGGAATACTGGCATCAGCCATTACTCTTAGTGAAAGGATTTTCACCTCAATGGGAAGCACTGCTTCCATCCCGTACACTAAAGAATATGGCATGGTTCCGTTGAAACTCTAATCGACGTTCTGTACCCCTAGAGTGAAAACGGTAGGTGTTTCGGCCAATCTTTATATGGGCTGATCTTCTTTTGTAGTATCTTCTTAACATTCTTGTTTGCTGCTTCGACTGCCCCATTGGTTTGTGGCTGGTATGGTGATGACTTATGGGCCACTATCCGGTATTCTTCAAAGGGATCCAAAATCTCACTTAGAAGCGCGAGCCATTATTTAAAATAATCTCACGAGGGACCTCGTACCGGTAAATGATGCTTTGCTTGATGAATTTGACAACATGAGAGGCTTTCAATACCGAGTAGGAAGACGTTTTCATCCACTTGGTAAAATAGTCAACGGTCACCAAAATGAATTCATGCCCATTTGACACCTTTGGTGTTACCTTGCCAATCACATCAATGTCCCATACTGAAAATGGCCTTGGCGACGTCAAGCTATACAGTTGAGATGGAGGAACGTGCATAAGGTTTGCATGAATCTGAAACTTGTGGAATTTTCGCACGAACTGTATATAGTCTGTGCCCATTGTCATCCAAAAATATCCTTATCGTAAGATCTTCTTGGCTAATATGTTTTCACTCATGTGAGGCCCACAGACTCCCGCATGTATCTTTTTCATCAGCTCTGTCCCTTCTTCACTGTTAACACAGCTTGTTGACGCTGTAGACACCCTAATTTGACCCCGCCTAATTTTAGGTGAATTCGATGATGAAACAGGTAGAATAGTACTTCAGTTCGATTCTTGGGAAGTGATCCAAGCTCGGTATTTAAACCCAGAACCTTTAAACCAATAAAATTTTGTCAAATCATTGAAACTTGCTGCCCAAGTAAGGTGACCGCTATGTTCATTATGGCGACCATCAATAGAACCTCTTACAAACCCTAGACAAAAGAGGCGACCGCCACCTCAAACCTAGCGACCGCCAACTTATATTGTGGCGACCACCATAGAACTTTGTGGAACCTTTTAAAAACATGGCGACCGCCAACTTGTATTGTGGCAACCACCATAGAACTTTTTAGAACCTTTCAAAAACATGGCGACCGCTAACTTGCATCGTGGCGACTGCCAACTCCAAGTGACCTGACATGCCCTAAAACGTGGCAGCATCTCATTGACTGATAAACCCTAAAAATACCGTACCTCTGGTATGTTTTTAAGGATAGAATTTGGGTGTGAGGTTTTGAGAGTGAAGCTCTGCCAAAGTGCCGAGCAATTCTAAGTCCCGACGCCGAGACTCTGCCGAAATATCGAGCTCCAAACCTATTACATTGAAACCTTGCTTGGATCGCCACTCGAGGATTGACCTATTGAAACACATTCCCGAATTGAGGATTCTCCAGCAATTTAGGTACCCCGTTTGGATCCCCGGTCCTTTTAACTCCATTCTCTCTCTTTTGGAGTGATCGGATTAATTCTTACTTTCAATTCGCATGTTTCTTTGGTTTACGTAATTTAGCTTGTTTATAGTCTAAATTGCCTTATGTAATTTTCTTAGGTAGTTTGTTCATTGTTTAGTTATTAACGCTCTCACACTCACACTTAATACATTTGTAATATTCTTTCTTTCATTAACTCATTAAAATAGTGCTAACATATCTTAATAATTACAACTTATTAATGTTGTTAATTGTTAAAATAGTGCACTTATATACATATGGATATAGTTGTCAATATTATGTTCATATTTGAAAATTAAATAGTTATATTTTGGCTTCTTTTTTTTAGTCTTATTTTAAGTTTATATTCCATTATCTTCTTTTTTCTTCTAATGTAACTTAATTTCCTTTATTAGTATTAGTTTAATTTTCTAGTATTTATTTTATTTTATTTTAATTAGTCTACTTTTGCTTTAATAAGCATTTTAGTTCATTTACTTTTCTTGTACACTAATTTAATGCTCCCTCTCATTTTGTTCTTAACTTAATATTTTTCTTCTAGCTCTTATCATCCATTTTTCATTTCTTTTCTCTGTAGTAGTGTAATTTTACTTTTTAGCATTTTATCTTCTTTTTTTTTATAGTGTAGTCTTATTTTCTTTTCCTTGTAATGTAACTTTATTTTCTTTTAATATTCCTTTTTATTTATTTTTTTTCTATTTCTTTTTTTTTTTTTTCATAATGCTTACCTTGTTCTTTTTTTCTTTTGTTAAATCCAAAAATCACAAAATTCTCTTAAATTAATCTTTAAATGTTACTATAAATGTTCTCTTATTATAGCAATTTTTTTCTCTTTTTTTGTCTTTTTTATTTTAATTTTTTTGTTTCTTTTAAAGCATAAAATGTAACTAGTTAGATTTTTTTTTCTTTAGTTTAATAACATCTTCTAACTTTTTCATTCTAGAATAATTTTTTTAATAAACATTTTCTTTATTTTTCTTTTCTTCAAACCTCTAAATTCCCTTTATTATGAAACTATTATTTTCTTTGTTAGTAAGTCTTCTTTACTTTTAGTGTTACATATTCATCATATTAATGTGAATGCATGTTTTAGTTTACTTAAAAACATGTTTAGAATAGTTTTGTTTAACTTTTGTAACAAATCGTGTTTAGGTCATTTTAACATTTTCTAGCATATTTTTGTTCACTTATGCACATCATGATAGTTAATTTATTTTTGTGAATATTGCATGTGGGAGTATTTCATGTATCCTTTAATTAGAAATTGCATATCATAGGATTTAGAATTTTTTTTTCTTATTTGTTTTGTTTGGAGTTCTATGTACATATCTTATGTATTTTTCATATTTGATTTTGGATGTTCTCTCTTTGCCTCAACTTTTTTATTTGCATGCATTTGAAAATTTTTTATAAAAAAATCAATGATGATTAGCAGTAGCCAACCTTATAGTTGGGCGAACGGGGTGCCTAACACCTTTTTCGATTCATACCTTAGCCCCCGAACCCTTTTTCTCCGGTTAACGTTTTCAAAATCAGTAGCCATTTTTGTTTCTCTTAATTTTTCTCAAAAATTAAGTGGCGACTTTGTTTTTAATAAAAAAATAGGGTTTTCAAAGGTTAGTTTTCAAGGTATTAAAATATTCTTCAAATATATTTGAATTCCCATGTTTTTGACCATTTTCCAAAAGGCCCCTAACTCCCAACACCACAGACGCCAGAATGCCATCATTTGTACAATCTTTCCCTGCAAAAGACAAACTATGCAGATAATCTCCTTATTGCTCTTTTTCTTTTTACTGGCAAACTTGGGATACTCTCTTCTTTCCATGAAGTTCTGAATGTTAAAATACCACAGAAGTTCATCGATCTTTCCTCGATTACAGCTGTCATCTCATATGTCAATTTTCTCTTTTGTTCAATTATCAATGGACTCATTCTCACCCCGGGTGGTATGTCAATCATTGATGCGAAAGTGGCCAATGCATCAGCAAACTTGTTCTATAACCTTGGCACATGAGTGAAGACCATTGATTCAAAGCACGGTATTAGTTTTTCTAGTTCTTGATGGTAGAGAATTAATGTTAAGTCCTTAACCTTCCATTCTCCTCTAGCTTATGAGACCACCAATGCCGAGTCTCTGATGATTTTCAATTTCTTTGTCCCTAATTGTAAGGCTACCTCCAACCCGACTAAGCATGCTTCATACTCAGTTTGATTGTTGGTTACCTCGAAATTGAGCTTTAGAGACAGAGGAACATGTGATTCATTAGGAGTGACAAGAAGAACTCTTATTCCATAGCCATACTGATTAGATACACCATCAAAATATATAGTCCACTTGTCGTCCTCGACTCTCATCAACTATTCATTAGAGAACTAGAATTCTGCGTCTTCGTCTCCCTTAACTGGTTGGTCTGCTAGAAACTCTGCTATCAGTTTTCCTTTAACTGACTTTCGGGTGACATACTTAAAATCAAACTCTGATAGAAATAGCAGCCAGTGGGCCAACCTTCCTGTCAATGCTGATTTCTCAAACAAGTATTTTAATGGGTCCATCCAGGATATTATGTTCACTATGAAAGACAGCATGTAATGCCTAAGTTTTTGGGAAGCCCAATATCTCTTTTTTAGTGGTGTATATCGTATCTTTGACCCCATTATCTTCTTGCTCAAGTAGTAGACCGCCTTTTTGATCCCGATTTCTCCTTTTTATGGCAGCATACATCCCATAGCTGAATCAGTCACTGATAAATAGAGGATAAATGGCTTATTAGGCTCAGGGGGAGCTAGAATAGGTAGAGTTTGCAAGTACTGACACACGACTTTGAAGTTGTCTTGGCATTTTTGATCCCATTCAAATTTAACCCCTTTCTTCAGAAGGCGACACAGAGGCTCATAGGTAGTTGTCAATTTTGTGATGAATTAGCTGATGAACTGTATCTTACCTAGAAATTCCCTGACTTCTCATTCAATTTTTGAATGAGGCATCTCCAGGATTTCCTTGATCATAGAAGGGTCGACTTCAATGCCTCGTTGGGTAATCATGAAATCAAGTATCTTCCCGGCGATGACTCCGAAGGCACGCTTTTATGGATCTAGCCCCATCTTATATTTTTGAATTCTTTCAAAGAATTTTTGCAACGCTATGATGTGGCCATCCCGATCTTTGAACTTTATTATCATATCATCCACGCATATCTCGACCTCTTTATGTTTCACGTCATGCAATAAAGTAGTGGCCGCCTTTGATAGGTCGTCTCTGCATTTTTCAAACCGAATGGCATCACACGATAATAATAAGTGCCTCACGGTGTAGTGAACATCATCTTTTCTCTATCTTTGGGGTCTATTAGGATCTGATTACACCCGAATAAACCGTTTACGAATGACAATAAGGCATACCCGGCCATACTGTCTACTAAAACATCAATGTGCGAAAGTGGAAAGTCGTACTTCAGACTGGCTTTGTTAAGATGTCAGAAATCTATGCAGACTCGGATGTGTCCATCTTTATTCAAAACTTGAACAATATTGGCTACCCATTTTGGATACTCAATTACCATCAGAAATCCAGCGTTAATCTGCTTGGTATCCTCTTCTTTGATCTTCAGAGCCCATTCTGGCCGTATCCGTCTCAATTTTTGTTTAACCAATTTAGCATTAGGGTACAAAAAGATATGGTGTTGAACAATGTCGGGATCAATGCCAGACATATCCTTGTAAGACTATGCAAATACGTCTTTAAATTCTTTTAATAAAATTATTAATTGCTCACGTTCAACTGAAGATAAAGAAGAACCAATTTGTATAATTTGTGGATTAGTTTCATTACCCAGATTTATTGACAAAGTTTCTTCAATTATTGGTTGAGCGTGCATTTCTTCTTCTCTTTTTATTAAAAATTTTATTTCTTCGAAAATATTCCCATTGAATTTAAAATCATCGAAAAACATATGAAATAAATCAAATAAAACAGAATAACCAGAAGTCTTGTTCATTTCATTAAAAAGAGAAGGGACTACAAGCTCAAAAGCAACAGCAAGGGGAGATGCACAAACAGATGTGCTCTTTATCACAAACTCACATAACTCCAACTCAGACTTGGGACATGCATCATGCACATTACAAGACTCTATGGACCAATTTTTAACACCTTTTGCAGTTACATCTACAACAAGCCTGGTGTAATCAATTGATGCATTGTAGCTCAACATCAAATAGCCCTGATCGGTTATGCACATCTGAGCCATCTTCTTGCTGAATAATGCTCCCATGTCAATGCCGTCTAGCTTATTTTCCCAATCCTCTTCTTGAATTTTCTCTTATTTTTTTATTACCTCCTCTTCCTTTATATATGACAATTTGTGGTTGAAGATTTCCAATCCTGGTAGCTTCTTATTTGTTTCTTTGTCAATCCATGGCTCCAGGAAGCCACAGTAAGGAAAATCCTCTCATTCCTTGACAAAGTAGCCATTTAGTGTTCCTGAATATTTGGCCTTCTGCCCCTTCCGTCCCCCTTTTGGCCTTTTCAAATCTTCCTTCATCGACTCGTACCCAAGACCAAAGCATCGTGAAGTTGGCAATACATGAATGTGTTTTGGAATTCCTTATTGCTTATATCCTAGCCCCATGCCTAGAAACTAGAACGTATGCTTCATCATTGTGACTACATGAGGATTGATGTAGTTCTCCTCTTCTTTCAGCAACATTTGCACGGTTGAAGTTTCATCAAAACTAAATCCATTCAAAGACACATCTCCTTCCCCGTTTTGAACCTCTATGAGAGTTGAGCCATCTTCTTTTAAGGCTTGAATACTATCTTCCCCCTAAATTTTCAGCACTGACCCATCTTTGATCATCTTCAGCTTCTAGTGAAGGGTGAATGGTATAGCTTGGATATTTTGGTCATCGAGCCATGGCCTACCCAGCAACAAGTTAAAAGATGCCAGCACGTCCAGCACATGAAACTCGATCGAAGTCTCTAATGGTCCCACCGACACTGCATATGATACCAACCCTAGCACATCCCGTCTTGTGTTATCATAGGCCCGAACTCCTTGGTTGCTGAGTGTTAAATGATGGCTTCAACCCTAAGCAGACAACTATTCTTAGTGGGCAGACATTCAATGCAAATCCATTGTTAATGAGAGTCACTGGAACCCACTTCTCTAAGCATTTGACAGTGATGTGCAATGGTTTGTTATGGCTCCTCCCTTCCAACGATAAATTCTTACTAAAAAAGAAAATAACCTTCAGCTCCGTAGTTGGCAGAATGAGCTCAATAAGTTGCTCTAGAGTTGCATCTATTGAAACTTTAGCTTTGTTTAATACCTTCAACACAGCTTATCGATGTTGATGTGAAGCCATCAATAAGCCTCAAATACTAATGCTGGCTTATATTTTCTTTTACTAAATTAGTATAACATCGTCCTCTTCTTCTTGTTCCATTTTCTTTCCCTTTCCACTTGCTTGTCCTTCTTCGAGCTAAGCAAGCTTGAAGTGCTGCCTACTTCTATTTAAGTGTTTGACCCCTTCTTTGGGATCCTATCGTCCTGGCATTGCATTTTCAGTCTGTCTTACCTCATCAACACATAAAGGGCTTTTGAATACCCATATATCATTTAAATCACTGCTTGTTGTTCTTCCTCTCCTTTTCTCTTCATCTTCGATTGGTCATGTGTTGTTGATATCTTTCCAAATATCTTCTTTTGATGTATCTTATTTGTTGTTCCCGGGCAGCCCAAAAATTAGTCCATTCATTTATGTCTCGCTTTAACACAGTCTGCACTAGCTAGTAAGACTACATTTTATCAACATAAACTTCCTCCTCAAAAAGCTTGTGGTTGGCTTGAATTGCTATTTAGTATTTCTGTCAAGTGTCCTCGTTCCATTCATCCATCATGTCCCAACCATTTTTAGCTATAATCGATGAACACGACGATTGATCCTCAATAGCTAGAACACACGGGCGCGATAGATGTGTAAGATAGATGTATCAACTGGGATCCTCTAGCTGCCCCAAATACATGCAGTTCACTCTGGCCTGTTTGACATTATTTAGCAGTGGGTTAGTTGTAACATTTGGTTTCGGAGTAGCAGATGGTGGTGGGATAACCTTGTTGTCAATGAGATACTGAATGTCATGACGTAACCTCATGTATTTATTAGTCAGATGCCCATGGTTTTGGTGATAAGCATAGTACTGGGAAGCATTGTACCTCAGAGATAGGGGATCAAGTGTAAGCATAGGATCCAACAGCTTGATAAGCCCCTTCTTGACAAGTCGGTTCAGAGTTGTGGATAATGGAATGTTAAGGGGAGTAAAGACTCTCCTTGGCTTTTGCTATGACTACTGGTTCTTGTTTGATTGTTGGGTGGAGAATGAGGGGTTCAGAAGGTTAACCTCGTTTGGACGAGAAATAAGGTTGGTAGAAGTGGGCTTGTTCTGATTGTTGGTGGGGAAGGATCTTCTCATTTTTTACTAGGCTCGGGCTTCTCAATGTCCCCAGATTGAATTGCATCTTTAATTTGTACCTCGGCATCAAATAGCTGCTCAAAAGTGGAGAGTGGTTGTGTAATCAGATAACGTTTCACGGGGGATTGTAATTTTTTCACCACAATTAAAAGAAGATTAAACCAAAATTAAAAGGTTTTTGAGGAAAATAAAAGAAAATGCTACTAAACTAAAACCGAACGATTAGAATTATAACAAAAGAAAAAAAAAGAAACCTATAAGTTTAAACCGGACAAAATAAAAGAAAAGTGAAAGAAATACCACTTAAAGGGGAGCCAAACTAAAATTAATAGATTTTGTGGATTTTGATGTTAAACAAAATAAAAGAAATATTATTAAAAGGCAATTAAATTAATATAACGAATGAAAACAACGACTATTATGTAGTGACATAATAGTCATTTAACTAAGAAATATAAAATACGGATATAATAACGATAATTATAACCATATGAATGTAAGTGCACCAAATGTGACAATCACGACATTATAAATACCAATTGTTGAATATGTTGGCACTACTTTGATGAATTTAAGAATGACAAGGTGCTAAGTGTGAATATGTTATTTGAACAAAGTAAAATTAAAGTTTATTTTTTTATAACATGAATTTAAGTAAACTTAAATAATCTAAACATGCTTATCACAATTAACTAAGTGCTCACGTTTAAATCAAACAAAATGAGATAACTGAATCAACTACGTAAACAACATGAGGAGTAAGGTGTGCATGATAAAAAGGTTGAAACTAACCCACTCACTCCAAAAGAAAGGAAATGAAGATAGAAAGACTAGGGATCCAAATAGAATACCTAGATCGCAAGTGAATCCTCAAGTAGAAGAATAGCGATCGGTAGTCCAATCCTCAAACAATGATCCAATCCAAGTGTAGGTGAGTTAGGGTCAAGCAGAGTTTCGATATTAGTGGCCAGTCTCTCGATGCTTCTGCAGGGTGTCGGTATTAAGGCTCGTACTCTCTCGGTACTATGGTAGAGTACCTCTCACTCCAAATTTTTTCTTAAAAAACATATCAGGGGTACAGTATTTATAGAATTCATCAATCAATGAGATGCTAACACGTTTTGGGACACGTCAGACCATTTAGAGTTGGCGATCGCCAGATATGGAGTGGGCGATCGCTAAAAAATGAAGTTTCCAAGGATTTCTTATGGCAATCGCCACAATGAAGTTGGCAACCCCATGGCTAGGGTTTCCAAGAGGTTCTTATGCAGATTGCCACAATCAAAGTTGACAGTCTCATAGTTCAAAGTTGGCGGTTCAAGGTGATTTCACTAGTTTGAAGGTTTTGATCATTGGGTTCAAATCAGTGAGCTTGGATCACTTCCCGATGATTGTTCAAAAGCACCATTCTACTTGTTTTCATCATCGAATTCACCCGGATCAACCTAAGATTGACGGAGTCAAATTGGGGTGTATACAGTTGGCCCTCTTTGATATAACTTGTATAGCAATACGTGATACAAGTTATATCAAAGACCCAGAGACAACATCTGTTAGAGACAATTCTACGAAGATCATTATTTTTCTAAATAATTTTTGATAAAAAAAAAAATTAAGTAGACGGGTAAACGCCAAAACGGGCTCTAAATAAAACTTTTGATGACGAACGATCAAAATAAAACCCGTGCAACCAAAGTTAATTTAGAAGAATACCTTTTGTCGATTGATTCTTC
>JAOTRH010168114.1:0-12522 GCA_034768845.1 Heliamphora exappendiculata
TTTATTTTGAAAATATAAAATATTATCCATTTAAAATTATTTATTCTTAGAAAATGAATTATGAAAATCATCAAAATTAAAAAGCCCTTGGACTAACACACGTGTTGACTGTACTTTTCTCGACCGAATGGTAATCCCACAGAGAAACCTAGATTCCAAAAGTAAAATGACCAGTATCAGACACTTTTTGGACAAATGTTCTGACAGCAGATAGCAGACATCTCGGATTCCCAAAACAACAGATCATGAGCAGATAAAAACGGAGATTGAAACAATGCCCCTGTCGAGCTCATGCTGGTAGCATAACGATAGGACGTCCTGGGATGACGGCTAAGGAAAAGATTAACCAACTTCTAGAGGGAAGGTTTATCTAAACAGACAGCACTCCGGTAGAGAAAATAGAGCTACATTAACTGGACTGGTTCGACCTAAAAATTCTAAGAAAAAACAGGCAGCATATCGGTAAGGATGTAATGGATATAACAAGGGTTTGAAAGAAATGTGCCCACGTTGAAGGGGAGAAAACCAACGACCTGGGAAGAACCCGGAGGAGAGAAAAATCACCCTAGAAGTTAAGACGAAACACAATCATGATAACGGTAAGAAAAAGCGAAAGTGGTGAGAAACAAAACCCGGGTAAGAACCCGAAGGAAAAGCTAGTCTAAACAAAGGATAACAGAAAACCCGGGTCGAACCCGGAGAATGAACTAGCCTAAACCTAATCAAAACAATCCTAACAGTATGCAAACAAAACGTACAATGAAGAAAAATACATAATCCTACTAGGGTTAGCAACACCTAATTGAGGGGTTTTAAGTTCACTATATGCAAAAGGCCAATTTTGGTCAATTGAAAATGGTACCTTCTTAATAGAACTGGGTATATACCTCCTCCTATGCAGAACATGGTCAAACAGTACGCCCGAACTCTTTTACTGCACCTATGATAGCGTACAGTCAGCAAAGATTGCCCGTCTTCCCAACAATTCCCAAAACGGATTAACGTTCAGGGTATTAGGTCGACCAGGCAGGAGAGTTTGAAGAACAATGCATATGCATGCGAAAATGCAAATGAGAAATTTTATCAATAACCAATTATGTTTTCAAGTCTAGCCCTCTTATTTGATTTTAAAAATCAGTTCCCAGTAGAGTCGCCAGAAAATACTGTATAACTCGAGATTTATGAGTCATTTTGAAAAATGTACAAAAATAAGAAATTCAAATAATGTTTAGAAAAAAAAAATTTAACACCTTGAAAACTAATTTTTGAGAAACCCATTTTATTGAAAATAGAGTCGCCACTTAGTTTTTTAGAAAAATTAAGAAAAACAAAATTGGCTACTGATCTTTAACTCGTTAACCAAATAAAGAGGGTTCGAGGCTAAGGTACGAATCGGATAAAGTGTTAGACACGCCGTTCGCCCAACCATAAAGTTAGCCTCTACTAATCATCATTGGTTCTTTTAATGAAATTTCTCAAATACATACAAATAAAAAAAATGATGGTGAAAGAAGAATATTCAAAATCAAGTATAAAAAATACATAAAATATGTACATAACACTCCAAATTAGAGTAAATAAATTGATAAAATCCTAAATCCTGCGGCATGCGATTTTTATATAAATGATACATGAAATATACACACATTCAATATTCACAAAAATAAACTAAGCTATCATGGTTTTCATAGAAGAACAAAAATATGATTGAAAATGCTAAAATTACCTAAACATGAATTATTGATAAAATAAGCTAAACTACTCTAAACATGCATCCTAAATAAAATAACCAAAACATGCATATTACAAAACTTAACATTAAGGAGAAACTAAATGTAAAAACATGCATACAAATTAAAAGAAAACTTATTAGCAAAGAAAATAAAATGAGAATCTTATAACAAAGAGAATTTTAAAAGAAAGAGAAAATAAGGAAAGAGGTCATGAGAAACACATATTAAAATGAAAAGAATTGAAAATGTTATTAAATGAACGAAAGAAAAAATATAACTATTTACATTTTAAAAAGAAATTAAAAAAAAAAAGAAAACAAAAAGAAAGAAAATTACAATAATGTTAATGAAATGCAGCTTAAAAAGAAAAGAAAAGGACATTAAATATTACAAGAAAAGAAAATAAAATAAAATCGAATGCTAGTAAGAAAAATTAAACTAATGCTAAAAGGATAAAGAAATTAAAAATAACTATTTGACTTAAATGTGAAATGTAGCATTAATTACTACATTCACATGAATGTAGATGCACTATTATAACAATTGATAACATTATTAAGTTGTAATTGCCCAAAATATGTTAGCACCATTTAATGTATAATGACAATGTGCTTAAGTGTGAAACTACAAATTAAGCAATTAATTTAAAAGACTGAATTCAACGAAAAAAATTAAGTAATAAATAATGTTAACTACGTAAATAAAGAAAATGTATAAATTAAAATTAGAAATTAACCCGATCACTCCAAAATAGAGAAAGTGAAGTTTAGAAATATCGAAAATCTAAACAAGATACCTAGATTACCGGAAAATCCTCAAGTTAGGAATGTGCTCCAATAGGTTGGTCTGCAGGTAGTGATCCAAGCAGGGCTTCAATGTAGGTTTCGGAGGTTCGGAACTCGGTGTTTCGGCAGGGTTTCGACGTCGGGACTCGAAATTACTCGGCAACTCGGCAAAATTTCACTCTCCAAACCTCACACTTATTTTCTGTCTTTGAAAACGTCCGGAGGTACGGTATTTATAGAATTTATCAACTAATGAAATGCTACCACGTTTTAGGGACACGTCAGGCCATTTGGAGTTGTGGTCGCCACAATACAAGTTAGCAGTCGCCATGTTTTTTAAAGAGTTCCACAAAGTTCTATGGCGGTCGCCATGAAGGGAGTTGGCGGTCGCCACGATGGGAGTTGGCGGTCGCCACGTTTGGCTTAGGTTTCCAAGAGATTCTATTGGCGGTCGCCACAATGAACATGGCGGTCACCTTACTTGGACAGCAAGTTTCGATGGTTCGTCAAAATTTCATTGGTTTAAAGGTTCCGGGTTCAAATATCGAGCTTGGATCACTTCCAGAGAATCGTACGGAGGCACTAATTCACCTGTTTTCATCATTGGATTCGTCTAAGATTAGACGGAGTCAAATTGGGGTGGCTATACCATTTGGTCTAGAATTGGTAGACGAGGTTCGTTTGTTCGTGTTGCATGTGGTTGCTTTCATGTTCGGATAGCAGTGTACCGGTGGTACTCGTGTAGCGACATAAGAGACAGGTGTTCTCGGTTGAATGTTTTGTATTTTCTGGTGAGTGTATCGGAGCCGCAAGCTCGAGACTGTAGCGTGGTTTTTGCCTATATGTTTGGCTGTTACCTACCTATTGGGAATCGAGTTGATGTGACGCCACCCCGTGAAGAGATGTGAGTATGTGAGGTGTTATGCTTTAGCGGTTGACCGACGAGGGTCTAGTGGACGCGTGAGATGCATCGTTGGGATGTGAGTGAGTAAACGATAGTTAATATGCTTATGAAGAGATCTAAGTGTGAGGATCTGGTATGATAAATGATTCACACATTGTGAATGGTGGCCAATAACGTTTATATGATGATTTTCGGTGTCTTTACGAAGACTAGTGGTTAATCTTCTCTCGAACCGAGTGCATAATAGTTGCCCTAAGAGGTAGTGACATGGAATGATAGCCTAAAGTAGACTTGTGGTTTCCCTAGCAGAGGAAATATTTTGTGATTGGTTGACCGGTGTGATTGTTCATCCTTAGTGGGAATTAAACGTTGGAATCGTACGAGTGCAAGTTTGTTTGCCCGTGGTTTCTTGACGGTCCCGTTTGCTTCACCCTATGAACCTGAGCGTATGAGTGATGTTTCTGGAGATGTAGTTTGATTTGTATGGAGTATTGGTAGCTTTAGCTCTCGTTGAGTGAGATCCCTAAGGCAGTTCGATAATTGAGTTGTTTACGTGGTGAGATTCTCGAGTATCAGTTCTGTGGAATTCCTACGAGAATACAGATTCGTGATTTGGCCAATTAGGAGATCGTGTTTAAGAACCGTGCAGGGTGCAGGAGTTTTGAAAGGACCGTAGAAAGGTTCGATAGGATGGATAGCCTAGTGCGGAGACGGTGTGCCCTAAGCGCGATATGTCTAGAGGTTGTTTGTGTTCAACCTTAGGTTCAAAGGTGGGTACGTTGTTTGCCCAGGGGAACAAAGTGTGGAATAGTAAGGATCAGCATTGTACCGTGTTGTTTGAATGGCCTAGGGCGATAGGCGAGAAACCGTGAGTTAATTTGTCTGCAATAAATGCCTGCCTAGTAAGCAGAAGTGTGGGAGGCATCTGCATGGTAGTGGAAGTTATTAGTAACTTGGGATGAAAGGTCTCAGCGTTAGATTTTCTTTATTTGGTGCTGTGCGTTTTCTATGTGAGTTGTTTGGACAGTGAGCTTAAGGCTGTGACATGGCTGTGGTCTGCCAAGTGGGAGTTAGGTTAGTGAAGCGTAACCTTGTGAAGTGAGGTCTTAGTGCGATGGGAATGTTTGTGTTGTGTCTCAGTGTATAACTGATGACGAGTTTGTATTCTTATAGGATGTGTTGTACGAGGTATGGAGTATGATGGTGTTAGTGCATGTGTGAATGAGGTCTGAGAGTGGAGAGCTTAAGTGTAGCGAATAATCTGGGTATCATGGTCACGGTTGACGGTAGTTGTGTGACTATGGTCGATGTGGCTTCAAGGTGAGATTACAGGATTCTTTGGAGGCCAAGTATTAATGGGTACTGAGTACGTTGAGGTTGGGCCATGGTTTCTAGTTGTTTTGGAAAAACGGGAATCTCAGTGGATTGGTGTTCGTGTTGTGATCTGTGAGTGTGTATCTGGGGAATGGGTATGCTAGAATCAGGTGATTGGAGGACTGAGTTCCTCATGGGTTTTCTAGGTAGAGTTTGTTTGCTCTACTGTGTGAATGTAAGTGTGTAGAGTTGTGTTCCCGTTGAGATCGGGTTGGTAAACCAAGAATGTTTGTCTTTGTTGATGAGAGAGTTAGTGTCAAGACATAGAGTTCTCATCTGCAATGATTAGTTGAGAATCATTAATCATTGTATGTAGCTTGTTTTGGGTTACGTAGGTATGGTCATACCTCTAGTTCTTGGCATAGTGGGATAATGTAAATGCAGAAGATCATAAATTGTCTAGTTTGAGGTGTAGTAGACTCGAGAGACCGATGAGTATGTGTATGGAGTCACAGCGAGGGATGTGATTCAATTTGTATAGATAAGTGTATAACTATGGGATTTTTTACTCATGTCGTGTACTTGATCCTAGTGACTCACGGAGTTCATATGGCAGTGTTAGTTTCGATGGTTGGAGAACTATAGTGATACCATGCAAGTAGTGATGTGGTTTTACGTTTGTGGTGGTTAGTTGGCCACAAGGGCATTGGCAATTTTGGGAGTAATGCATGCAACCCTTGTGAACAATGTCTGAGTTTGGCAATGTGTATTTGGGTTGGAGGAGTAGTCCTATGGGACTTTTGACTCATGTGGTGTGCTTGATCCTAGTGACCCACGGAGTTCATATGGCAGTGTTAGTTTCGATGGTTGGAGAACTAGAGTGATACCATGCAAGTAGTGATGTAGTTTTACATTTGTGGCGGTTAGTTGGCCATAAGGGCATGGGCGATTTTGGGAGTAATGCATGCAACCCTTGTGAACAATGTCTGAGTTTGGCAATGTATATTTGGGTTGGAGGAGTAGTCCTAGGTATACATTGGAATACAACAATGAATTAAACTACGATTCGACGAAGTTGGAAGAATCTTAACAGTGGTAAAACCTGTGATGCATAATGCTATAGTTGAGAATGTTTATTCTTCGGGAACGTGTATGTAACGTGAGATAGTGGTCATGAAGGGATAATCAGTGACCAATGAAGGAGTGGTTGACTCCAGCTCTGGTGTTGATTTCGAGTAAGAATTGACGTTATGTTAAACAATAAATCGTTTTAGATTGGTCAAGCTCAGTATGAGTACAACTTTGCGATCGGTTCAATGATTTATGGATGATTCTAATATTTGTGAAATATTAATGTTCGAAAGTTAAGCCTTATGGTAGTGTGACACTTTTGGAAATAGAGGCGTGTTAACATCCTTGAGTCATCGTTCCGAAAGAACGATTAGGATTATTGACTAAAATTGAGATGCTATGAAGACCGAACGACTAGCGAAGTGTGTGGACAAATATTAAGATTAAAGGAAGGTTGAGGGTGACTTGAGATGAATTTTGGGGGTGAAATTCCCAAATGAAAAAAAGTTGTAAGGACCCGATACCTATTTATTTTGTTCTTTCATGTTTTTGGTAAGAGAAGGGACTGAATTAAATTTGGGCGTGGGCGTTATAAAATTTTGCTCATTAACGATTGAATTAATACTATGTGAAAGTGAAATTAAGATACATGGTGATAAATGATATTGATTTGGCTATGTTAATGAAAAGATTCAAATAATAAAATGTGAGCAAAGTTGGAAGTTTAAGATGAGTTTTTGAGAAATTTGCAAGATTCAACTTCAAGGGTCACCGCTCAAGCTGTAGTCTGTCCGCTCGAGCGGCCTATGGGGAGATGTTTAGAGTATTCTCAAACATTGGAGAGGTATTAGGGAGTATATATATATCAACCACGTGAGAGAGAGACCCATTTTCATTTCTCTTCTCCTCCTCTCCTCTTCTTCCTCTCTTCTCCATCTTTAAAGAGAGAAACCCAATGACCACACAAAACCCTAACCCTCCACCATGGAAATTGAAGTATTAAAGCTTGATTGAGAGCAACCAATGATGGAAATCAAGTTTTGGAGCAAGAAAATTGATGATAAAGCGTCAAGGAAGCAAGAACTCTCACAATCAAAACCTTAGGAGGGAGGATTTGAAACAATCTTGAATATTTGTACAATCTAAGATAGGATCTAGACTATCTCTTGTATTGTGTGGTGATTTGAGTTAATATTTTGATTATGTGAGTAAAATATAGTTGATTTCATGCATGAATTGAAAATTGATAGGGTTGTGTGTGAGATGAGTGGGGTTTTTATGAAAACGAGAGTTTTGAGAAATGATTAATCATGAATTTCTTCAAAATTTATTGTGTATAAGGGGTTTATGAGGCTTAGATTCAATGTTTATGGGGGTGAAAATAGGGATTTGGAGCATGTTTGTGAGTGTTTATGAATTTTGGAATTTAAAACTCAAAACAAGAAAAAATTTAGGGTTTTCTCGGGTACCAACATGCTCAAGCGGAGCCCTGTCTGCTCGAGCAGTTACATGGCCGAGAGCTTGGGCGCTCAAGCGCCTTTTGTCTACTCGAGCGGACTAGCTGCGCAAGGCCAACTTCAACTAATCATATCCCCCTCATCCAGACTCCGAATTGGGTCATTTTTGTACTCAAACTGAAGCCCCGAAAGTCTTCTTTCCAATTACACTACTCTCACAATAAAATTCTTTTTGTAGAAAAAGTTATAATTAAAATAGAGAAGGTATATCAAAAAAATTTAACCGTTTTTCACCCGTTTTGGCCAAATGTCTTGGAAAACGTTATTTTTTTATCATCATTGAACTTTTTATAAAGTTTCTTATTCCTTGGGCTATGGATATACCTATATCAATATACTTGGGTTGAGATGCATGTGTTAAAACGGTTGGTTAGATTTTACAAGGAAAGTGAATTTTCTAAATAACAATTATGGTTTTGAAAGTACAAGAATGAAATTTTAGAGGTTGTGTTATGATGTGGTCATCATCTAAGCTTTTAAGCTTTTAAGCTTTTAAAAGGGAAACATGGGTTCCAAAACTTGTACATATGCATATGATAGGTGCATTCATTTTCTTCCAATAACATGATTTTGATTGAAGTGATTTGGTGTTGTCGGTACTTTGCAAAGTTAATAAAAGAAATGTGAATTTTGAAAAATTGTGTATTGAAACTTATGATGCATGTGACTTGAAAAGAAATTTGAATACTCAAATGAAATATGATTTGAAAATGAAACGAAAAACTTGAAATGGGAATCGAAATGGAAAACTTGCACAAGATGGGGACCACATGCCCACGGGTTACTCTCCGAAATGTGGTGTTGCATCGTGATAAGTTATAGAGCTATCTATTACCCAATAGGTTCATGTAGCCTATTGAAAATTAATAGGGAGGGCTTTCTGTATACTGCATTCGACGCTAGTTCGTTAAATGTGATATGATTTTTATGATAAATCGGGTAATAAAAATGTGATACGATTTTTGTGATAAATCGTGTAATGAAATTGTGATATGATTTTTGTGAAAAATCTGGTAAAGGGATAGTAATATGAATAATGTGAAAGAATAAATAGGAAGAAATTAGTGTATGTGGGTGTGTGCGTGTGAATGAACACTAAATTGGTGAAATTTGCATTTTACTACGGTTTCATCCATCACACTTCATAAATCATGCATAACAATTGAGTTAGTCTTTTTCTTACGAGTTTCGGCTCACGTATGTTTACCAAACCATTTCAAGTTTCGAAGATCAAGGGGGATGCCAAGGTTAGAGATGCATTTTGGGAAGGCTTGAAGAGAGAATCAGTGTTTCTTTGTATTTTGTATTATGTATTTTGTTTGTACATAAACTTGAGTGGATGACTGTAATGATTTTATTACCGAAAATAAACTCTGGATACACGAAGCTTTTGTTTGGGATTTGATATGTATGAATGTCATGGAAATAACGTCTTCTATATGGTTACTTGACAAAAATCTTTATTTCTTTAAATACATTCTGAACTCAAATCTATAGTGAACGAAAGGTATAGTTGAGGACTTTTAGGTGGGAGGGTTTGGGTTTAGTTCACCGGTCCCTGGAATTTAGAGCGTGACATTCTTTAAGGATCATATGAAAAATAATCACAGTGGATTTTCTTATAGGTATTAGCAAGTTACAATATCTCTACCTCTTAAGATCGGCCTTTATAGCAAAACTATGTTTGGAACTTTGGATTATTGACAAAGCCAAATGTGGACAAAGCCTTTGTTTGGTAACTTGATTTTAACTCTCTTTTTTTCTTTTTTCTTTTTTTTTACTTTAAGCCAAATAAGCAAAATGTTCATTTGGTAAAAAATATACTTTTTAAGTCAACATACAACAGAAAAAAATTATGAGTTGATAGTAAACATTTTTGTAAGTTTAAACTAAAAGAGTAAAAAAGGTAAAATGACTTTAAAGTAGAATTAGGCGCTTGATGACAATTGCGTAGTTCAATACTTTTCTCACCATTGTTAATTTTGGGTTCAACACTTCTAGACCACCAGGGTAAATATGCTCCTATTAAACAGATGCACAGTCGAAGCTACTTAAAAGATGGATATTAGACAAACCTCAAAAAGTTTAATTTACAGAACAATCATTCTCTTCAATGTCAGAATTTGATTATGATGCAAATGGTCTCGTTCAAAGCCTTTCCAGTTACCTGAGAAACAAAAAAAAAATGCATCAAGAGAACACAAATAAAAGGAAAGAAATAGAAGGGGAACAAGAAGAAAAGGGTTAGAAGAACAAAAAAATAGAGAGAGACGGGAGGATGAGAAAGATAAGGAAATTTTTGTTACTCAATTATGGAACAAATTTTTCGAATACAACCAAGCCTAATTATATTGACCCTGCTAAAGGAAGAGAAGAATTCAATTAACATGGTTTCTTTAAGTAAAAAAATTAATATTTATAAAATGAAAACAAAAAGGTTCTAAATTAAGCCTATGTCTTTTGTTGCCACCATTCAACCAAGTGGGTGTTTCTATTTTTATTGCAGGAAGCTTAGGCTAGTTCTAAAAGTCAGTTATAAATAAAATAATTTATCTCAATGGTAAATGTCAATGTGTTTGTTTACAACTAATAGATTTGTGTGGTCGCTATTAGTACTCCAAGTTTTCTTTATAGAATACTGCACATCACAACTTCAACTTGTTATTTGTTTCTCCATTACAAGCACAGAGGCTTTCTCAGTTGTGAGACTACTTAAAGCTAACTGGTCTGACTATACTCTTGGAGACTACTTAAAGCTAACACCAAAAGAAAAGGAGTTTTACCATACAATTTTCACCATATATATTATTCTCTATATGTCGGAAGGCCCGGAACATATGACATTCAATAAAAACAAAATCTGCATCATAAATATAGGCTTGGAAGTACATCACCTCCACATCCAGTAGATTTAAACAACAAAGTATCAATGGTTTTATAGTTATATTATTCTGTAAGTTGAAAGGCCCAGAACATATGACACTCAATAAAAAAACAAAATCTACGCCATGAATATAGGCTTGGAAGACATCACCCCCACATCCTACAGATTTAAACAACAAAGTATCAATGATTTTATAGTTATATAGGATCATATACCCATGATAAAAAGCTAAATCTAAATGCAGCTACAATTATTACATGCCCATCTACCCGATACATCTTCATAATGCTACTTGAGCATACTCTCACACTAATAAGCACTTACCCATTTGTGTTTACTTAAAAGCATGTCGGTAGATGCCTTCACTTCCTCAAGGTTTTCCCAATTACCTGCAAAAGGTCTAATGATTTGAGGCTAGTAAGTTAACAGCCAGTAAAATTAAACTTTGTTGTTATCCAATTAGTTCCAAGACATGTATAAAGGCTCTCACAACTAAAGAAAGTACAATTGAGTGCAATTAAGGGTGCATTCTCCACTACAAATAAGCGATTCTATAGGACAATTAAGTTCACATAAAGCATCGCCAAAGTCATTACTCAAGCCAAATAGAAGATGACAAGCAATCATCATGTACATTACTAAGCATTTTTAGTAAAATTTGAGGAAATTCGAACTTCATTTTTTGTGAGATGTCTTTAATTAGTGTTTAAAAGTCTTCATTATGCCTACACTAATAAACCAAAAGTTTTGTGAGAGATGCCCTTATCATGGTGTACAAACACATTATTTGACTAGAGATAAAGAACAAATTAAATAGGAAATATAGAGGGTAGTTTTTACCTCTACTGGTTTTAAAAAAATGAACTTCCAACTTCAAAGCAAAAATAGTTATATAAATCTCATTTGATTAGAGATATGTGTTTTCACAACTCAAAGAATATTAATGAGAGACAAATATCTCTCTCTTTCTCTTCCTCTACAATTCAGAACAATGAAAATAAAGCATGATGGAAATGATGGGGAAAAGAAAAAATAGTTTGACAGTGAGACAATGAAGTATAATATCATATATATATATATATATATATATATATATATATACACATCAAATTTGTGTTGCAGGAAATGATGGGGAAAAGAAAAAATATTTAAAACAAAGAGCTGGGATGTGGGCGGCATGGATCAAAGCTCAAGTTTAAAGTTTCAATTTTTCACACGCTCAAAAATTTTTACATCATTCTGTTTATTTTGAAGGTTTTGAATAATTTAATTGTACTCCTAGTAACGGAATTGAAAATCAATTCTTGCTTTAGCACAACAAAGACAATGTGGGAGAAAGGTGGCTTCATTAGTAGTGTGCACCAAAATACTAATGAGCATAATGATTGTTTAATGTATAGACCCGATATATTGGAAAAAACTTTAGTTTAATACTATATATTTAATGTATAAACCAAATCCATAGAAATACAATGCGGGCAATCAAATATAAAACCTCTTATATAAATTTAACCATCAAGCAATAGACCAAACTAAAAACCAGAAAATCCAAAAACGGTAGACACTGGACAGTAACTAGAATAGGAAACTAATAATCAAAATCCCTAAAAATAAAAAAGAAAGCATGAAAAATAAAGAGAGCTAACCCGAAACAAGTGTTACTCGCCATTGTCCATCACAAGTAAATATATGTCCACCGCTTCACATGTGAAAATGAAAGGAACTAGCACATTTTGGGTTGTAGTTCAAGAATACTTTTTTGTTAACAGAACTGGATGAATGAAATACATGAACAATTGAAGGGAATTTACCACAACATTTTTTGGATCATTTTCAGAACAATTGCCTAAATTTACTTAGGTGTACACACACACACACACACACACACACACACACACACACACATAATGAAGATTGAGAGGAGACACCTGAGGTTGAAGAAGAACCAATAAGGGCGTTGGCTAAGCCACCAAGCGGGTTTGGGGAAGAAGAAGGATCAGAAAGGTGCAAACCGCCCCACCAATTAAGCACAAGATCTTGCATCGTCCTGATTTGTCTCTGAATCGTCTGGGTCATTGTTTGAATCATCCTGATTAGTCTTCGCCTGAATCATCTCTGATTCGTCCTCATCTGGTTCATCGACAAAGTGGCGTTATTTCGTCGTCGCCTTGCTGTCGCCACCGCTGCTCGTTGTTCGTCTCTGTCTGCGCAATGTATTTCGAAATCCAAAAGCCCTACTTTTGGATTCTCTCTCACCCACCATTACAAGTTCAGCGATTAGAAGAATAGAAAGAACACATGCTCGGGGGGGGGT
>JAOTRH010168125.1:0-12521 GCA_034768845.1 Heliamphora exappendiculata
TTTTAAAAAGTATGTCCATTAAAATTAATTTTTAAAAAAATTCACTAAAAATAAAAAAACTAAAAAAGCTAAAAAACCAGATAAGTTAATTTTTTCGTCTTATACGAACTTTTTTTAAGTTTTAATCAAAAAAATTTATTTTTTATTTTTTTATGATAAGATAAATTTAAAAAGTATAATTATTTAAGCTAATATTAAAAAAATTTACTAAAAAAAATTATATAAAAAAACTAGTTCAAATACAATAAAGCCAAATCAATGGTTTGGACGACTGTGCACTACAATTGGTGAAGCACTATTTATTTTTTTTAAAGCACTATTTATTTTTTTTAAAGGCAAAAATGATTTATTTATATATTTATTAATATATAATTAATTTAATTTTTTACATAAATAATTTATACATTAACCACTAAAATAAATAATTAAAATTAATAAAGTGGGAGAGCCCCAAGCACGCCGATAACATAATTCTATTGATATGAGAAACGTGAACTCCTCTACCTCGAAGTGATTTTGCGATGGTTATATATAGTTATAAAAATATTTTTATGAAATTTTAAAATTACTCTTAGCGAATAACATTATATTTTTTGCGACAGACAACATTGGTAGGGAAAAAAAATAACTTTTTCTCTACTCGTGTTACCTTAAAAAAATAAAAAAAAAATAAAACAAAGGGAAATTCTAAATTTATCTCACGAATAAATATGTTATATTTAGGTTAAAAAAAAAAAAAAACACTTGTACATCCCGTGTGTGAAGGGACAGGGACATTTAAGTCAATTTATCATGGGGCCGGGATTTAGGAGAAAATTCAACTTTTTAGACGTGGTGGACTTGAAGAGTGACCCCTCTTCTTGCCGTCTACCTCACTGTTTGTCTATTTTATTGGGGGAGGTGAGAGAGGGAAGCTGCTATAAGCTACTCAAAGTGGGTTGGGATACTGTGGTGCGCCTAAAAAGGCCAGCATAATTATGTATTTTGTTTGGGGTAAATTTGTGAATAAATTTTTATGATTGAATGTAGAACTTGTTCAGTTTATTATTTATATAAAAATTTAAATTGATTCAATACATGTAACTAAGTAATTGAATAAAATTTTCTAATGTTATTTTATAAATAAAAAATAAAAAATATAATTTTTAAAAAATTGTTAAATAAATGTTACTTAATCACTTAATTACATGTATCGGATCAATCTCAATTTTTATATATGCAAAAAACTCAACAAATTGTACATAATGAACGAAATCGTTCATAAATATTTATTTGCAAACTCACCCCAAACAAAGCGCAGCATTGTGTTGCTTTTTTAAGCGTAGGATCGTCCCCAACTCACTCAAAGTAAGAGCGACTGTGAGTTTAAAATTATTTTATTTAGAATTTTAAAATTTAATTAAAACTATTTATTATATTGAATTTCTTGAGTAAATAATTTTTATAAAGAAATCAGATTAATTGAACATCATCATAAATCTAGTCAGAATATATTTAATTTAAAAAAATTAATTAGTTTATAATATTTTAAGAATTAACTGTTAAACAAATATATCCATATCATAAGGGTGATAATGTTTTATTGGCTTAAATTTTTACATGGATTATTTATTCAATGATTTCAACATAGTGAACAATTTTAATTAAATTTTATAATTTTAAATAAAATAATTTTTGACTTACAATCTCTCTGAATATGAGTAGGTTACAGCAAAAACTCGCTTTCCATTTTAGATGATTTAATCATTGTTAGTACATATTAAAATTTTCTCGATAATTATAACCGTTTACTCGAAGGTTTTATTAAAAAAATTATTTTTGTAAAAAATAGTTTATCCCGCATCAATAAACTTATTATTTAAATATATTTAATTTAAATAAAATAAAAATTTTATTTTAGAATTTACACGTCATTCAAATAAATGTTATAAGACAGTGTGATTGTTGATATTTGACAAAAGCAAAATTTTTTTACATTGAACAATTTTCTCAATAGGCATTTCAAAATGAAAAGTTTAAATTAGCGAGATAAATTTTAAGTGGATTTTAATAATTGAACTTTACGATAAAATTCAAAATATAAATGCAATTGTATTGATTTTTTTGTCTAGTTTACTAGATTTCATGTTTTAGACGCATAACAGTAAAAATGAAATATATAAGTTTAATGTCATTTATCTATTTCAAAACAAATTAAATATTTTTCAATTCACCGCACAATGTTTTTCTAAAAAAATATAAATATAAATATAAGAAAGAATTAGCGTCATATATAAATTTAGTTTGAAAACAAACTAAATATCTTTTAATTCATCATACAATTTCTTTTCTAAATAAATATAAATATAAATATAAATATAGGAGAGAATTAGTGTCATATATAAATTCAAAGTCATTTATCTATTTCAAAAAAAAAAAACTAAATATCTTTCAATTCATCATACAATTCATTTTCCAAATAAATATAAATATAAGAGAGAATTAACGTCATATATAAATTTAATATCATTTATCTATTTCAAAACAAAATAAATATATTCTAATTTATCTTATAAATTCTTTTCTAAATAATTATAAATATAAATATAGAAGAGAATTAGTGCCATCATTATTATCTTCCAATCCAATTGAATTATTATCCTAATCAGACACAAGCTCAAACAAGGAGGTCCCAGGGTTATTACACTAGATAACTTCTCAGCGCTTATAGCCCCAACCCCAAGAGTGTTTTGTAAAATAAACAACGGGTTGTGTCTGCTGGATTATCTGAAACAACTGCTCCTATTTCCAAATCTATGAACTCTGCCCCGGAATTTTATTCCTTCTCACTTCGCTTCCTGCCTGCTAGCCTGCTGCTTCTTCTCTATATAAATAACTTCTCCCAAGTCCCAATCAAGCAAAAATCCAGAATCGGAAACTTCAACTTCCCTTGCAATCGCAACTCTCTCTCTCTCTCTCTAGATTTTCTTTCTTTCTAATCAGTTTGAAGTTTTGTCGATCATGGAGAACCAGTTGATCGGAGAGATGAGAGGCCACAATGGCGGCGCTTGCAAATTTGAGGCAGCGTTCAAGACCCTGCTGGAACAGAAGAGAAATACTTTGGCGGAATCAAGCGACGACAGCCGCGTCCGGCGAGCCAACGGCGGCGGCGGTGGGGTGACCCCGGCGAAGAGGGCAGCCGGTGACGACAAAAGGAGGAGGAGAGAAGAGAGGGATCAAATGCTCATGCACTTGATTTGCTGGAGGCCAAATTAGTCTTATTTTGCCATTACTATAAGAAAAATTACAAAATAAAACCCGCGACCATATATTATTTTATCTTTCTAAACTAAAAAAAAAAGCATACAAAAAGTGTTTTTAACTATTTAATTATATTACTTTAACTTATTCTGTTAACATTTTATCTTTTAAGTTAACAAAAAATAGCGAACTAACATTGTAATTATTCATACAAAATGAGTTAAAATGATACCATTGAATAGTTAAATGAGTCTATTTGATACGCTTATTTAGTTCAGATAAACTATTTGTACACTTATTTGATGAAATACTAACATAAGTGATTAAAATAATAACAACTAATAGTTAAAAAATCGTTTTATATGTTATTTTTATTTAAGAGATGTTTGCGTAATTTCATAGTATAATAGGTGTTCGTATAATTTTTTTTACTATAACTAAAGCATGAGGCACGCGCGATTGTGTAATTCGAATTATAAGAAGAAGTAACAAAGCGAGAGAGAGAGAGAGAGAGATTATTTAGTTATTATTGTGTAAAGAGAGAGAAAGAGCGAGTGAGTGAACAATTATGAGTTAACGGTTGTAATCAAAGAGAGTAAATGGACAGTTGAAAGCTAGATATAAGAATAATAAAATAAATTGTTAAGGGTAGTTTAAGTAAAGTAAAAATTTCATACATAATTATTTATTGGAGAATACCAAATGAGTGTTTTTCTTTTATAAAGTATTATAGCATGTTACTGTGTGTGCTTATTTTGATTATTCAAATCGTTTAGATTATAAAGAATAGTAGAATAATTAAATTAATAAGAGATTGACAATTTGATGATTGAATTACATAAATAAAATATATAATATACTCTTAAAATCATACTAATAGTCTATTTTTAGAATAACTCATAAACATATTTAGCCTAAATTTTTGAATGTATAATATTTTTAAATTTTATAAAATAAATAGTTTTAATTATGAGTGGACCACAAATTCAGGCTTCAACTCATAAAGTAAAAATAAACATTTCTCCATTTATTTTTTTTAAAAAATTGTAGATAACCAACTCGATCAAAGGCATCATACTCATCAATTTGTTTATCTTTATTGGAATATTGAGTTCGAGTTTTGTACAAACAACATATGCAACCGACAGCAAAAAAATCGAAACACGAGTAAAAAAATTTCAGCTGAAAAAATATTTGCTCTTGTAAAGAAAAATACAGTTGAGCCTTGTTTGATTTTTCCAATAAGTTTGAATAATGTTGTGTTAGTTTTTTCAGTGCAATCTAATACGTTGTTTGTTTACTGGCTAAAAAGAGTGATTGTGATAGACAACTTATATGTGTCCTATATGTTTTTTTTTTAGTACGTTGGTTGCTTAGCAAACTATTTTTTTTGGGGGTATTAGATTAGAGAATAAGTTATACGGTATGTAACATATTAAACTAATAAATAACTAATATTATAGAAAAAAGTGGTATTGTAAGGGATTGAAAATATTAAGGATATTTTCTTAATAAAATGATTAAAATAATATCATCTATAATTCGGCGACACAAAAGTCATCTATTCTTCCACGTACCCACAAGGAAAATATTAATGAATTTCGTAAGCTTACAGTCGTGTAAATGATTAAAGTACACATATTAATATACAATTTTAAATCAAGATATAAAAATAAATTAATAATAAAAATATGATTTAAAATAAAGAGTACCACAACAATTTGCTAAAATATTTTTATCACAATTTTTTAATCTATGTTTCAAATTTCATATAGAAAATTTATGCGTCAAAAATAACATTATCTCAAAATTTTACATTTTTTCCTCAATAGTGAACGTAATAAAGTTTTGTCAAACTATGCACAAGTTGAGGCGCCAAACTTGTGGATCCACACATATCCCACTTAAAGGCCGCATCAGGGATGGCAATTGTGATTATTTTCTAATATGATCTAATTGACATATCTTATTAGATAATCGTACAATCGTTGAGACACTAGGAGCATTCACCAATTGACTAGAGTCTCCTACTAAAATATTTTCTAAACTTTTTAACCATGCGTTTATGACATATCACCATGAGATATCAAAAATAGTTATAAAAAATGTAAAATACTCCAATAGTTATTAAATATTTACTTTTAAAGAATAAATATCATATATAGATTTTTCAAATGATTTTTAGGAAAATAGTATTTTCAATAAACATACATAGCATGTAAAATTTCTCGCTTAAAGTTCAAATAATGCGTACGAGGGTGCCTTGTAAATTATACTTATTTGATGGGTCGAACCCAACCTGATTATATCCGCTGATGGATCAACACCCACAAGAGTGAACAAATGTGAGCTAGCCACCAACAATTCGTCGGAAGCCACTCTGATAACGAAGTTAGGATACTTTTTAGTTAGAAAAACCAATAGAGAAGTTAATTCACTGAGTTTTGACTTCTCTCTTATTCTTGTCCATACTTTTTGCTCACAAGAGCTTTCTTTTTATAGGGGGATAACCCCCACCTTTTCCTAAGCTATGATGATAATTCTTTCCGACAGCCCTACTTGCAAAATGCTTCTACTTTTTCTTGTCGTTTTATCAATGGCAGTGGCAAGTCTACCGTAGTCACATTAACATTAATTAATGCCACCACCTCAGCCCGTCCTTTGGGCTGAGACACTAGTAATAAATGCTTCTCTCAAAGCTGTAGCGCACTCGATGGATGAGAGAAAAATCGGTCTAATCGCACTTAATGATCTTTCAACCTGGTCACGTCGCATTTAATGTCTATACTTTCTCTGTCAATTGATGATTAAATGTGATTTTGGGAACCGAACCCAAAAATATCGCAAGTTAATAATCATTTCGGCCTTCAGGGGTCGAGCTCATGGATAGACCATCACACTTGATTTTTGGGCCTGTCGGGCTTGGCTCATGACGAGGCCCAGCAGAGCTAACCCCGGGCCCATTCCTTTTCACAATGTATTCCACACTATAACCGAGATAATCTAATAAATAGACGTTACTCAAAAATCTATAAACTCAACCCCCCCTCTCTATCTCTCTCTATCTCGTATAAAATTCCATACTACCTACACCTCTATTTATAGATCAAACTTATAATCGAAATAACTATTTATTGTTTTATGTTTTTTTGTATTAATTCCTCATAAATTTTCAATTACAAAAATTTATTTATTGACTCCTCGTAAATTTTCGATTACAATTTTAAATTGATTGTAGTTAGTAGCCTATTCATAAGTTGTCCGTTACAAAAATAATTACACTATTATTAACCTATTTAATTCTAAATTTTTTAAATTATTGGTTATTTTAATTTATTATTATTTTGTTTAATTATTATTTAAATTTTAATTAATTTAGGTATTATATATATATAAGACAATTAAAACAATTTAGACAATTTAGATTATCTCCAATTTCAATGTATATATATATTTACAATTAAGTCTATTAATTTATTATTATTTTATTTTATTACAAAATAATTACGAAATTCGAGGTGTTACATTTTACGTTTATACAATCGCAAGTAATAATAAAAATAAACCAATCACACAAATTAGAGGTATGCGATTTTTTATGTGAAAAATCTCAATTTGAATAAAAAATACGGTACTAATTCAAGTTCAGGTAAATCAAGTATTATACTACTGAAATTCCATTCGATTACTCAACCCAGATGCCTTAAAGCCTTGCTTGCCGAATTTACTTGTATCGTTCCTTATATTTGATTATCACCACACTGAATCATCAGTGCTTCTTTAAAGTATCGAATCTTAAATATTTTTTCTTGACAAAATCAACTGCTAACGACCTTAGAAATTCACTTAAAATAAATAAGAATAAACTTGGTGTTAAGTCCCAAACACTCGAGAGAATAAATATTCAATTTATTTTTTATCATTAATGTGTCTCTGTATCTGTTCTGAACTCAATATAATCCTCAATTTGTAATAAGTGAAACCAATAAAACTTTTCTAGTTAAAAAAGGAACCTTTTGTACAATTTTGATAAGACTAAAACTTTTTTTTTTCGGAGTTCAAAAACACAGCTCGCAAGATAATTAAACTTTATTGAAAAAAAATATTTAAAAATATTTAAAATAATATTTATACTTATATATTTATATATTTAAAATTTTATTATATTTATACTTACAATTTTAAATTTAAGTTAGATCGTAAAAATATAAAAATAAAATTTAAAATAATAAATTTTAATCAGTAGTTTATCTTTTGAAATTTTAATAAATTTTAAAAGATAAATTATTATTAAAATATTCAACAATGATCTAGAAATGATGTGTGTTCTAAAAATTTGTATTATTCAATTACTTGTATTCAATTTTATTCAATTAAGAAATTAATCATTCTTTTTCATGTTCAACTCTGAACAAAGTCTTAAATTTCAAAAATTTCACTATATTTTGACGTTTTAAGAAACCATTGGTTTTTCAAAAAAATCACTCCATGTTTCGCACTTCGCGCCTAACGAAAAAACTCATTCTCCTTGTTTTGCACTCAGCGCATATCATCTTTATTGTTGGCGTCGTTCGTCTTCTACGTCTGCGTCGCTCGTCAACTACGTTGCTGTCGTTTAATCGCCTTCGTACCATTCATCGTCGATCGTCTTCTACCGTCGGCACCACTCAATTGTCTACTCACGTCGGCGCTGTTCATTCATCGTCTACCTTCACTGCGCTTCTTACGCCGTTCAATAGTCTTCAGCATGCGCCTCTCACTCAATTCGTCTTTGGTGCAGTTGTTTTTTCGCTTCTAAATTTTTCTAATCTCTCTCTCTCTTGTGTATATATATAATATTGTGATATTTATTTTGAATGTGAGGTATTAAAATATTGGTGTGGAGACTCTGTCTAGGTTATTTATTATTAAATATATTTTATTTTTTAATAAACTCTATTAATATAATTAAATTTATGAAGATAATTTTAATGACAAAAATTGCACGTTGAATGGGGTGGCATGTGTGGATACTCCGGGATATTAATTTATAATATAATTTATGATGTTAACAAATTTCAAGTAATGTAAATTTAAAATTTATTAAATTAAAGTGGAAGATTAAAGAAGATGATTTTTGTTTAATATATGTGAGAATGAAGTGGAATTCACTTAGAATTATTGACAAAAAAAAAAAAGAGGTTATAAAAGTTCATCTCAGCCGAAGCTGATAATTTGAAAAACAGAGAGGAGACAAATGGAGCGCGCGCCGCGCGACCAACCAACGCCGCGCCTCCCTCGCCCTGCCACCGTGATCGCCGGCGTCGCCTTCCCCACGCATCTCTGCTGGCGACCTCATCCCGGCCACCTCTAGCCAGCGCCCCCGGCGTCTTTTTCTTTGGTTCCTCTTTTTCCTTTTCTCTGCGTATTCGCCATGGATGAAGCTAAAAGCTTGGAGATTGGATTAATTTTCTTCCACTCACTCAAATTAAAGAAGCTAAACATCAAATTAGAGACTACACGGGGATTCCTAAGGAGCCGGATTTGTTGATGGCCGAAAATCTAGGGTTCCAAAAAATTGGGAATTTTGGCTCAATGAGGTAAGATTTTGACTACTTGGTGATATTTTGTTTTGATATGTGTTGGATTTTCAGTTTATCCCTAAAATCCTGAAATTTTGAGAGTATTTGGTTAAAATCTTGGTTTAACTCATGATTTAATGATGTGATTTTATGATATTTTGGTACAGGGATTAAATTGGAATTCTTAGTGAGTTAATTGAGCCAGATGATGGTCTTAAGAATAAGATAGAAATTCAGTGGTCTGACATCATGGCTTTGAAGGCAAATTACCCAGATGATGGACCTGGGACTTTGGATGTAGTGGTAATTTTCTTATTTTTATTTCTGAAGTAGTAATCCTCCTCATATTATTGTTAACACTTTTATCGGTATTGTTAGTACTGTTATTGGTAACAATAGTACTTCTGCTTCTATTACTATTACTGCCACCATATCATAAATTATTATGACAAAGGGGTGTTCTTCTCTTTGTTTAGCTTGCTAGACAACCTCTGTTCTTCAGGGAGACCAATCCACAACCCAGGAAGCATACCTTATGGCAGGCAACAGCAGATTTTTCTGGTGGACAGGCAAGCATAGACAGGTACTATATATAAACTTTTTATATTCACATATGTGGTGATTTCTTGCACTTTGCTTGTATTTATACGTCCATACTTCAAATATAAGCATATTAATGCTCCTTTTCTTCATCATAAAAGAATTTCGTAAGCGGTTGTGCCTCTTAAAGTTTAGGTTTTTACATGATATTTGGCTCTCAGAAGTCTCTCTTAGAAGTTTCATAACTAATGATGCCTTCTAAAGAAAAGACAATCACAATCCTTATTTTCAATGGTGTAATATGTGTAGGAGTAGCGAGGAATATTTGAACCTTTCTTTTTGTGGGATCCTGTGTCTTTGGCTTTACGACATTGCTTATTTTACATTGTGAATTCTTGTTGGACAGCCCTGGCTTCTCTCCCTCAAATGTTGTTGATTAATTTTAGGGGGGTTTTGTAGACTTCTCTTTTCTTCCCTATATTTTTTGGTTGTTTGGTTGGAACGCAATTGGTAGGATATGTGAGGACAAGTTTGAAGTTATTGATTCTTATAGGACAGTGTTTGTTATTTTTGTATATAAACATGATTTAATTATTGTGAATATGTGTGTTGTTTTATTGAAAAACTTTAGAGAATCGTGAAATTGGTTTGATTCACGGAATATTTAATGTGAAAAATAGTTGATATTATCATTAAAGTTGGAAGTAAATATCAAATATTGAGATATTATGTTTGGTGGATATGTGAGATTTTTGTTGTTAAAATGGGAAGATGAGATTGTTTTGAATGAATATAATTAGTATGCTAATCTAGTGAAATTCATGTATGATTTAATACTCATGGAGATGAATAGAATAGTAATGAAATAATGAATGCTAGTTATTATGTAGTTTAAATTGTGATTAGATATTAATATCCAGGTGGTGCATGAGTGTGTGTGTGTATATATATATATATATATATTGTGATTTGAGTTTGATAAGTTTATAGGTAAATGTTGGAATAATCCGAAAAACAGAGGAGACGCTTTCGAAATTTTCAATTTTTATAGTTAGAATAATTTTAAAGTTTGATTCAAATATATAAAAACTAGCATGTTGTTTGGTAATGGATAACAATTAAAATAGATTTTATAAAAGTGTAAAAAAAGTTTAAAACTAGTATATTGCAGGTGTACATGTCAAATTTGACAGAACTATTTACTTGGACATGCTCAAGATGTGATGACTTGACCTAGGTATGTTCTTTTTAAATTTACCGTGTGTTATACTTCTTGTAACTCTAGAAATTATATAAATAAAACTTTAATTAATAGTTATGATATGAAACTTTTCAAATAGGACCTTCAGGGATAAAAATAAAAAATTATCATATAGAGGCTTGGGCACCGGCACTAATACCTCCGTAGCAACTAACGCTAACACCTTTGTTGTGACTAAACAAAGTTGTTGAAACTCTCAGCACATGCACGAATATGCCCGATTATGGGTTTTGGCTCATTTTTGTATTTTTTTAAAACATAGGTTTGCAAATAAAAACTTTATGGGTAAAAATATAAAACAGCCATAGAAAGGTTTGGGCTTTGGAACTAACACTTACGTTGTGACTAAACAAAGTTGCAAGAACGCATCGTGCATGCACGAGATGACGCTTAATTATTGGTTTGGGTTTCGTTTTGCGCAGAGTTTTACTTTTTCTCCCACATTAGAATCAAAATAGGCAAACTTGGATTTTGACACTTTAAGTGAGATTTAAGAACACGTATAAGGTGGCTTTTTATATTAAATTAATAGTCATAAACGGACGAATTAGGCTTCAAAATGACCGAATTACCTCTAAATGCAGTCAAATTTGATACACATTGTGGTAGTGCCACACTTGTCATTTAGGAATTGAACATGGACAGCTAATTTGAGTTTGCGATGTAAAATTTTCTCTTATATTTGATTATGATGTTATTTAATTTATATATAATATGATTTGTGAGAATTTGACGTGGTTTTTCTATTGTATTTGCAAATTGGATCTGTATTGGATTGGTGAAGATCGTTATGGACAAGATATATATTGGTTACGAGATTTTGTAGTTTTTGTTTTATTTTATCAGACATGGATATGAATTTGTATTTATTTTTGGTTGGTTGTAGTATTTGGATGTACTCTAATTTATTTTGTTAGATATATTTTGTTTTTTATTATATAATAATCATGTTGGATTTTTTATGTTTGTATATTATACAGGTTAAATGGTTAAACAAACAGGTACACAGATTTTTAAAAAATTACTCTGTACGATGAAATAGAACACAAATGACAGTTTTTAACGACAAAATTAATAGCTTATTTTTGTCTCAATATTTTTTAATTGCAATTTGTACTATTTGCGATAGTTTTTTTGGTTGCCAAATATAATCCTTTGCGGCAAAAATGTCTTTTGTCGCAAATTATAACATTTTTTGAAAAAATATTTGACACCAAAATGTTGCGACAATGATATTTCGTCACTAATATAACATTGTGCGATGAATTATTTTGTTGTCTTAAATTTTTAATTCGAAACGATACACCAATGGGATGAATTATTTTGTTGTCTTAAATTTTTAATTCGAAACAATACACCAATGTTCGACATTGAAAAATATTTGTCGCTAATACTATCTTTTGCGATGAAATTATTTGTCGTCATAAATTTCTATTCAAAATTATGATAATTTTTAATGACAAATTCTGTACATAGGTGACAAATTTTTTTCTAAATACGCGATGAATACTTTTGTCGCTATTTTTTATTGGGCGATAAGGTAATAATTTTGTCGGGAATAAGAATTTGTGACGAGACTATGGCGACGAAATGACCACTTTTGGAGACGAATTAGTTTTGTCTTTAAAGCACTAATTTTTTTGTAGTGATTATAACTCTAGCTTTAAGTTATTGTAACCATAGTTGATATTCTAGTACCTTGAAATCTCTAGGGGCTGTGCCCCCTAGTGGGGTTCCTAGGGGCAGCGCCCCTAGGCGGGAGTCTGAGGGCATCACGGGTCGACACAGAAGGGAAAAGGAGGTTGACACCAACAGAAAAGTGTCCAAGGGTCGACACAAATAGCCCAAGGGTCGACACAAATGGCTTGGGGTCGACACAAACTGAGAAATGAGTCGACACAAAAGACCGAGAGGTTCAA
>JAOTRH010168136.1:0-12520 GCA_034768845.1 Heliamphora exappendiculata
TTATATAAGTTTTTAATAAACTTATAATAAACTTATATAATAATAAGCTTATTTTTATATAAACTTATAATAATAAACTTATTTTTAAAAACTTATATAAACTTATTTTTATATAAAATTATATAAACTTATAATAATAAACTTATATAATATAATAATTTTGAATAATAAAAAAAAAATCAAAAAAACGGGTCGGGCCGGTTAGGCCCGCCCAAGGCCTACCCAAAAGCCCGGGTCCTAGGCCCGACCCGAGGCCCGAGATCGTAGCCCAAGCCCGAGCCCATAGCACATAGGGTCTGGGCCGACCCCATGGTCAAAAAGCCCGACTCGGTGCGGCCCAAAAATTCGGCGGGAGCCCGCCGGGCCCGGGCAAGGCTTGGCTCTCCCGGTCCACGACCGGGCCGGGCCGGGCCCAAATTACACCCATAACCTCGACCAACTCAGAAAATACTATCCGTGAGATAAAAATAAAATAAAATAAAAATAAAAACTCGCTGAGTTGAAAACTAAAAAGGCAACTCAGGAAAAAGTTAGAGTAGCCTACAAGGCCAAAAACCCGAAAGGGCCACCTTTGCAAAAGTTAGGGCATTACAAAAGGAGAGCGTCAATACTTGACTGAAAACTGAGCCCGAACTACGTTAAGGGATGATTATACCTTTTTGGGATACGTATGCAGTTTCTTTCAAATGATGAAGCAGGGAGAAGAAAAGTATGGGAAGACTAAGTAACAATTAAAAGGGGCACTTGGGATCCTTGGTGCCTAGGAGGGGATTTTAATGAGATTTTGAAGATTGACGAGAGAACTGGTGAAAGCAGAGTCACAAGAGGCATAAGATTGTTCAAGGAGTTTGTAAATGAAATGGAATTTATGGAACTACCTATGATCGGGAGAAGTTACACTTGGTCGAATATGAAATCGTAGGCTACCTACAGCAGATTGAATAGGTTCCTTATTTCTAGGGAGTTATAAGTCATAATGGAATGGAAACAGTGGGGCTTGCCTAGGATGTTATCTGACCACAAACCCATCTTGTTGGGCTCTGAGGCCTTGAACGCGGGTCCAAGACCTTTCCATTTCTTTGACTCATGGCTTAAGTGTCCATCTTTGATAAGGGTGGTCAATGAAGCATGGAAAAATAACCCACATCAAGGATGGGCAGTGCGTGTCATAATGCTAAGAGTAAGGGACTTTAAGCAGGCTATCAATGCTTAGAGAAAGGAAGAGCTTCAAAGTCCAAAAGATAGGATAAACAGCATACTTTCAAAGCTAGAAAAGTTGGAGAACAAGTGTTAGCACTCCACTCTTAATTAGCAAGAGAGAAAACTCAGACTTGAGCTTAAAGGTAACGTGTGGCTGGAACTGAAGAAGGAAGAGGCTGAGTGGAGGCAGAAATCAAGAATTGAATGGTTAAACGGGGGAGATGCTAACATGAGATTCTTTCATTTAGCAGTGAAGAAGCGACAATTGAGGAACTACATATGTCAGATTAAGGGTGGGGGTGCACTGAAAACCATGCCAGAAGAGATTAAGGAGGAAATTTATCGGGCATTTTTCCAAGCTGTTTAGTGAAACTAAAAGGAAGAGACCAAGCATATAAGGCCACTTTGCAAGAGAGTTGGATGAGACCAAGGCAGCCAAGTTGGAGGAGCCATTTTCAGAGGAGGAGGTTAGCTCGGCTATTGCGAGCTGTGCCGGGAGGAAAGCCCTTGGCTCGGATGGCTTAAATTTTAACTCTACAAAAAAAGTTTTGGGGGCTGATCAAAAGAGATGTGATGAATTTTATGGGGGAATTCCATTCGAATTGAGAGCTCACAAAAGGGCTTAACGCTTCATTTTTAGCATTAATCCCTAAATGCAGCAATGCTCAAAACTTGAACGAATATAGACCTATAAGCTTGGTGAACTCAATGTACAAAATCCTATCCAAATCTTTGTCCAACAGGATAAAGAAGGTGATGCATGAGATAATTGACGAAAGGCAGACAACCTTTGTGAAGGGGAGGAAAATTATGGACAGGATATTGATCGCAAATGAAATCATGGACCAGTGGAAAAGGAAGAAAAGATCGGGATTTGTAATGAAAGTGGATTTTCATAAGGCATATGATAACCTTAATTGGGGTTACATTACAGACATGACGGTAAATTTGGGCTTCAGTAAGAAATGGATTTCTTGGATCAAGGAATGCATATCAACTACAACGTTATTTGTTCTGGTTAACGAAGGAGTAACACGGGACTTTCCTATGGAAAAAGGAATTCGTCAAGGAGACCCATTATCCCCATTTCATTTCAATATAGCCGTTGAAGGGGGCTTAATATTTTAATTCAAAGAGAAAAAGAGGCTGGAATCATTAGAGGGGTGGCTTTTGGCAGCAATGAGAATAGCATTATGCATTTGCAGTTTGCCAATGACACAATTCTCTTTTATCAAGATGATCCAAAAGAATTGAGGAACATGAAGAGAATATTAAGGTGTTTTGAGCTCATATCTTGGTTGAAGATAAACTTTCACAAGAGTATGCCTTGCGGCATTGGGATAAAGGAAAATAGGTTGATGCAAATTGCCAGGGATCTTAGGTGTAAAAACGGATTGCTACCAATTACTTACCTAGGGTTCCCTTTGGGGGCAAACCCTAGAAGGTTGAAGACGTGGGAACCTATTATTGAAGCGCTTAAAAAGAAGCTTAAGAACTGGAAAACCTATTATTGAAGCGCTTAAAAAGAAGCTTAAGAACTGGAAACGGAGGTTCTTATCATTCGGAGGCAGGTTAACCCTTATAAAATCTACTCTCTCGAATCTCCCTATGTACTACCTATCGCTGTTTAAGATGCCTAAAGGATTGAGGGATAGGGTAGAAAGAATCCAATGAAAGTTCTTGTGGGGAGATGAGGAAAGGGAAAAGAAGCTTCACCTAATTGGCTGGAATAAAGTCACTACAAGCAAGGAAAAGGGCAGCTTGGGGTAGCTTCTATAGAGGATAAAAATCTAGCAATGCTATCAAAATGGTGGTGGAGATTCGGCACCGAGAAGCAAGCCTTATGGAGAAGAGTGGTATGTTTAAAGTATGGTATAAACAGAGATAGCTGGTGGCCGCCAGGTCTGAAGAATACCCGTCAAGGCTCAGCAATTTGGAAGTCAATAAGTGATCTAGATGAGCCTCACAATTTAAAAACCAGTGTAATCTTGAGGGGAAATTTAATTCTAAAAGTTGGGGATAGAAAGCACAATAGCTTCTAGGAGGATGAGTGGTGGGGCAATAAGCCACTAAGTGAGTCTTTCCCTAGGCTACACAGCATCACAACAAAGAAGAACATTTCTCAGCACTTGGTGATTGAGGAATTGGCACAACCTAACTCACAAGGCCAACTGGGGGCTAACCTATTTAGAAGAGCCTTGTTCGAATGGGAAACAGAAGAGTGGAACAAAATTGTAGAAGAGGTGGGAAAGTTAGTTACAAAACCAAAGGAAAAAGATAGAATGGTATGGAAGGAGGAGACAAACGGAAGCTTTTCTACAATATCTTTTCAGAAGCTGCTCAAGGAAGGGGAAAATTTAATAGTTGAAAAGGTGGATCAGATTTGGTCAAACCCCATCCCTCCTAAGTGCAAAATTTTTTGTTGGAGAGCGATGGTAGGTGGACTTGTAACAAAAGATAACCTAGCTAGAAGAGGGATTCTCACATATACAGATAGCATGTGCGGTTTTTGTGGAACAGAGGTGGAATCAATTGACCACCTTCTGGTTGGATGCCAGTTTGCGTGGAAATCATGGTGCGGCATCTTGAAGTGGTGGGGGATTGAATGGGTGGCTCCGTGCTCTCTCAAAGGCCAGCTGGACTGGTGGCTCGGTACTCCATTTAAGGGACTCGAAGGAATTCTGTGGAGGGTTTTGTTCTTCTCGGTCATCTGGGCAATTTAGTTAGAGGAAAACAAAGTTTTGTTCAGAAAGCCACACGCAGAATGGGACGATATGATGGAACTAATTAAGCTAAGGGTGGCTTTTTGGGTCAAGATGAAAGGTGGAGCAAAGGAAATCACAATGGAGCAGATCGTTTTCCAGATTCGTGAAGTTAGGGCGATCAAATTGAAGCGAGGAAGGACCAGTCGAGCTAGCTTAGAAAGAAACAGCTTAGGGGAGTGGTGATTGCAGGGATACCGATTTCGAATCATCAGGTTTAGGGGTTCACGAGATTTTCGCAGGGGGGAACGACACTGTATTTTTAGGGTTTTCTTTTAGGTGTTAGTTTTGCGTTGTGTTTTCTCGGGATTTAGAACCTATCTAAATTTTCCAACCATGTACTATACTTATTTCTCATGTTTTAATGCTATCCCTTTTGGGCCCCTTAAGGGTGCCCTTAAGGTTTTGTTTGTCGTTCAAAACAAAACCAAAAAAAAAAAAAATCATCCTATACAATGCAAGAGGGTTGCGTAAATTATTAAGTTATTTCTTGTAATTTTATAGTTCATTTGGGTTCATCTTTTTTTTTTTCATTTTAATTTTAATTTTAATTTGATGATAGAAGAGGGATGATAATTGTTGTGGATTTCTAGTCAAGACTCGACTAAATCCAACCCACAAGTCATATTGGTAAATAACACAATCAAGCCACAAACGAACACAAACAAGAGCGAGAACAGAAAACAACTAATGATGCATACATGAGTTTTTACGTGGTTCAGCAATGATGTCTATGTCCACGAGCTTACACTTTCACTATTGATATGAGGATTACAAAAGAAATATTGATCTTGACGTTTCTCTCAAACTAAAACATAACATTTTGCCTTTTTCATAAAGGCCTATAGGTTAAAACATAACCTTAGCCGCCACACAATAATAATTGTTCTGCGACGGTTTGCTCGAGCAGACCCTTGTCCACTCAAGCGGTTACTAGCTCGAGACCACCTCTATACAAGCTCGCTCGCTCGGGCCTCTAACTGTACTAGCTCGAGACCAACTGTGTGCAAGCCCGCTCGAGTAGACCCCTGTCCGCTCGAGCGGACCCCTAGACAGAGAGGTTTTTCTTCACTCTCAACAATTCTCCCACTTAAAGTAAACCACTCCAAGTCTTCTGCAATCCAGAAATTCCAAGTCTCGTGTGAGCCAACCCTTTGTCTTCTAATCCTGAAGACGAACAGAAGCTAAATTGTCCCTCAGCTTTTCCACTGTCACAACTTTTGTGAACATGTCTGTGTGATTTTCGTTCATATGAACCTTCTCCAGATTGAACTGGCTCTCTTCCAGTTGAAACCGAATAAAGCGATACTTTATTTCAATATTCCTGGTCCTTGAATGAAATGTTTAGTTCTTTGCCAAGTGTATAGCATTCTGACTGTCGCTATACAACTAACCCTTGTCCTAACCTCTTCCCAATTCTTTCAAGAAACCCTTTAGCCAAATCAACTCTTTACATGCTTCAGTGGCTGCAACATATTCTGCCTCGGTGGTAGAGATTGTCACTATCTTTTGCAACCTGGAAACCCAGCTTACCGCTGCATTGCCCAAGGTAAACACATACCTTGTTGTACTTTTCCTATTATTGATATCCCCAACTATGCTTGAATCCACGAACCCTTTCAACTGAATCCCTGAGCCCTCGTAACACAAAGCATATCCCGTGGTACCCCTGAGATACCTCAGAATCCACTTAACTGCTTCCCAGTGCTCTTTGCCCGAATTTAACATGAACCTGCTCACAACTCCAACTGCATAAGCCATGTCTAGCCTCGTGCAAGTTATGGCATACATCAAGCTACCCATGGCTAACACGTACGGTGCCTTTTCCATGCAGTTCCTTTCTTCGTTTGTGGCAGCTCCCTATTCCTTTGAAAGTCTGAAGTGACTTTCCAAAGCTGTGATAACGGACTTAGCACATTCTATGTTGAAATGCTGCAGGACCTTTCAACATACTCTGACTACGAAAGTTTTAACTTTCAACTCTTTTTGTCCCTGCTAATCCTCATCCCGATTATCCGTTTAGCTTCTCCCAAATCCTTCATAACAAATTCCTGGGACAACTATGCTTTGAGATTTATAATCTCACCCATGTTAGATCTTGCAATCAGCATGACATCTACGTACAGTAGGAGAATCACATACAAGTTGGCTAACCTCTTGATGTAGCAGTAATGGTCACCATGGCATCTGCTGAACCCTGTATATACCATAAAGTTTTCAAACCGCTTATATTATTGCTTGGGTGCCTGTTTGAACCCATACAAGCTTTTCTTTAGCCTGCACACCTTGTCCTCTTCCCCTTTATCCAAGTACCCCTATGGCTACCGCATGTAAATCTCTTCCTCCAGGTCAGTATGGAGAAACATAATCTTGACATCTAGCTGCTTCAGATGCAAGCCTTCTGTAGCCACTATACTCAAAACTGTTCTGATAGTGGATATTTTCACAATTGGTGAAAATATCTATGTGTAGTTAATTCCTGGCTTCTGCTAAAAATTCTCGACCACCAGCCTCGCCTTATACTGCTTGCTCTCATTAGCTTTTTCTTTCAGCCTGTAAACCCACCTGGTCTACAATGCTAACTTACCCTTCGGCAATTGAACCAGATCCCAAGTCTTGTTAGATGACAGAGATTGCATCTCTTCACCCATTGCACGTTCCCACTCGCCCTTGCCTCTGTCTGCAAAGCCTCTTCAAAGCATTTCGGGTCTCAACTGTCTGTCAACAACAGATAATGCAATGAGGGTGAATATCTGACTATAGGTCTGCTTACTCTAGTAGACCTCCTGATTATGGGAATCTGTGGCTCTGTCTGTGGAGTTGGCTGTCTGTTCACATCCCGGGGTTTCAATATTTTGCTAGACGATCCCTCAAACTCAGCATTGTTTGACTTGTCTACTGTTTCATCCTTTTGATCTTGTCTATTTTTATACAAAACTGACTCATTGAAGACCACATCCACACTCCTCACAATTTTCATGCTTTCTGGATCCCATAGCCTATAATCATAGTTATCTGTACCGTAGCTAACAAACACACATTTCTGAGACTTGGGGTCTGACTTGCCCATGTTTTCTGACTCAACATGTATATAGGCTATGTAACTAAAAATGCATAAATGGGAAATCTTTACCTCCTTTTCGATCCAAGCTTCTTCAAGCAATCCACAATTCAGTGCAACTGAAGGTCCCTTATTAATCAAGTACGCTGCTGTACTCACTATATCTGCCCAAAACTGCTTTGGCAACCCGACATGTAACCTCATACTCTGGGCACGCTCTATGATCGTCCTGTTTATACATTCTGCCATTTTGTTCTGTCTCGGCTTCATCAGAATAGTTTTTAGTTTCCTGATCCCATTAGCTACATAGTAATCTTTAAATTCTCTATTGCGGTGCTCGCCGCTGTTATCAGATTTCTGACACTTTAATTTCAGACCTATCTCATTTTCAATAGATGCCTTTCAGTTCTTGAAAATATCGAACATGTTTGATTTATTCTTACAAAAGTAAATCCATAACTTTTTGGTACCATTGTCAATGAAAGTTATAAAATACCTAGAGCCACCGATAGAGGGTACTTGAATAGGTCTACATACGTCTGTATGCACCAGCCTTTGTGCTTCTCTTACTAAGGTGAGGGTCGTCACCTTTTCACGTACTTAGAAGAACTTCATATGAAACTTGTTGACCATGTCTTCCCAGGTTAAGACCGAACTTGGTGCAAGATTGACATACCAACTATACGCCCTCTTTGTTAGAGATTTCAAAAACTATCATAGGTGGAGTGTATGATCTCCGCCATATGCCCCTAATGTCTCCATGAACCTTACAACATGTTCTCTCACATTCCCTTTTCTTCTGTCAATCTTTACAAACTTTGGAGCTACATACCCCTCCAGGTATGGTACCCTTAATAGGTACAATGGATAAGGCGGTTGAATATCCAGATCTAGTATGGATAGCAGTTGTTTCTTCATTTTCTCCTGGTTACAACATCACTTGAACGTTAGCAATCGTAGCAAATTGGGCTTGTGTCCCTGGTGGAAAGGGATTCGGATTGATAGAACCCTACATCGTAATTGGGGTTACTTGTGCTTGGGGCCTGGCTTGCTTTGCAGGTTGTTGTTAACCCACCGGGTCACCTGTGGATCTGCGGGTACCTCTCTTGCTGGTATCCTCTCGACTGGAGCTTCTGCTTAATTGGCGTTCGTCACTACGGCTAGAAGTGAATTAGTTAGGCCCAATATTGCATTCAGAATGCTGGTTTGGCCATCCTAGATAGTCTATAACATGTCTAAGAATAAATTATCACGGTTGCTGTTGGGATTCACCTGCTGTTCTAGTTCAGGTGTATCATTGTGCTCGTTGCTATTGGAATGACCTTCTGACATGACTGCTTTTGGTATTGTGTGTAGCCCGCTCGGAGTACTGACCATTCACAAATTCAGCTCCCTGGTGGAGTCACCAAATAATGTAGGGTCCTTTTAGAATAGATAAACAATAAACAATAATGGAGAGACAAAATATGCGAAGTAGTCAAAAACATAAAATAGAAAGAGATAAGGTTGGGTGAAGGAAAATGCTAATTGAGTTTGAAATATTGACAGTATAAATAGCATATCAAGCTCTCTAATATGATTATCCTCGAAAGTACCACTATCCCTCGTATTTATAATACTTAGAGGAGTTATGTTAAGATTAGGATAGGGCTCCCTAGGAGACATAATTAGATCATGAAAGGTGATCTCGAAGAATTAAGGAATTTTATCCTGAAAATTGACTGGGTAGTGTTATACTCCAACTCAACTAGGTCGGTTGATGGGTGCCATGCGGGTGGGGACCGACCCGTTCGGGTCAAGTACCTGACCCGCTCGGGTCGAGTGACTCAAGGGTTACTCGAGTGACTTGAGTGGGTAGGTCATATGGTCTGACAAATTATTTCCTTAGTCACCAAGCCACATGTCTCCCAATGTCCCGTGCGGGATTATGCTGCCATTGTTTTCATTGTCTCTGGGATAGTCTTTCGATTCTTAGAGAAATCTATAATCATATAGTCTGCGCTATATCTTGGTTGTTCAGTCTGTGTTAAGCCACATAGTCAGTGTCATGCCATCATGATTAGGTAGTCAGAGCTACGTTATAGTGTATGCTGTCTTCACAATCTGTATTATGGTAATAATATAGTCTATGCTATCTTCATGGTTTGTGCTATGGCAATAATACAGTTTGTACTATCTTCATAGTCTGTGCCATGGCAAGTAGTCAGGGCTACACTTCATAGTCCGTGCTATGGAATTTCTTCATTTGTAGTCAGGACTACGCTTCATAGTCTGTGCTTGGAACGTTTTGTGCCTCTACACGATGAGCAGCGATATTAGTTGGCCGAGCTATTGGGGGTCCCAGCAGCTTGGATCCCTAGTAATTCGAGTAGGTCAAGTTTGGGTCTTCTTGTAACTTGAGAAAATTAGAGTTGTATGTCTAATTTACTGATGGAGTAAAATTGGCCCCACTCGAGGGTGAGCCTTCTAGGTCTCTCAACTTGCTTTTGCTTTATTATTGGTTCAGGTCAAGGAGTTTATGATTCAAATACTTAACCCTCTTCATAGTTCATATTCAAGTCACTAGTGGAATGAGTAGCTTGTGTCATCACCCGAGCTACTAGAGGAGTGAGTAGCTTGGGTCAAAGTAGATGATACTTATTTGAGCAATTTGGTTACTTTATTCTCTTTAAATGACAAATAAGTTTCGCATGAGTGGTATTCTCTCCCTTTATCTACTGAGCACAGGGTCAAGTCAGTTACTCAAGTAACTCGTTATTGATATATTCAGATTTTGATAGCACATTTTATTTTGGTCATCTACAAGGTTAAGGACGAGAGAGATGGTTAGACATGTTGCACAAAGATAATGCTTTGTATGTATATAGTTTTGCAGAGACCTCTAGAATTCGATCGGAATAATTTTTTAGTTTTTTTATTTTTGGTGCTATGAAAATAAACAAACAAAACAAACAAACAAATTCTTAAAACAATCAGCATCCATATGGCATCCTTCCAAAAACTGCCCTAGAAAAAAAGGGATAATCACAAATAACCAAAAGTTTCTGTTGCTTGGTTCCCAAGTTTGTTAGATATTTTGCATTTCGATTTATGCATCTAAAATAAGATAAATAGATTTAATAAAATGTACGTGAATGAATGCACAAATTTTTTGTTAGTCTCTTTTTGAATTTCATCACTAAAAAACACATCATAAAAGCAATTTAAAACAAATATTACCAATAAAAGTAGCTTCATAAAAAAGGAAGGGGGAGAGAGAGAGAGAGAGAGAGAGAGAGAGAGCATCTACCTTGTTGTTGATGGAGATACATTAATTTGTGAATTGAGAAATTAGGGTTTTGGTTGGGCTAAACCTTGAACAACTTGAGACTTTTTGGGGTGATGAACTCAAATAGTGAAATTGACTTGAATTTGGATAAATTGGGGGTTGTGTTAACCTCTTCATGTATAAATTCTTTGAATTTGAACAAAATATGAAAACAATGAGATGATGGGTTGGGGATTTTGAACAAATCGTATGAGTTTTGATGATATACAAAAATCATGAGATGATTAGTTGGGATCTTTGATCTAATTTAACTTGAATGTGAGAAATATGAGAAAATTGATAATTGTTTATGGGTTTAACCTTAATTGTGCTTGGATTTGGCGAGAGGAACTGGCTTTCACGGTTGGACTCTTGTTAATATTAATATGAATGATCTAATTGAAGTACCGTATGATTTGATTGGATAATTAAGTTGGGTTCGAGTAGCTACTCGGTGAAATATTAAAAACTTGCGCATATATGGTAGGCCTTTCCATCAGGTTAATCTCCATAAAAGAGTGTTTTAGGCAACCCACCCATCGATGTTTTTGAGAAAAATAAAAAATGTGTGCTCACTGCATTAGGCAATAGAATGGGTATTTATTCATTAGGCATCGCGTGGCCCGGTTGTGATAACTATGCCTGGTTCCATAGGCGTCGTCTGAAATTTGGTACTTAATTAAATCAAGAATTGAATTGGTTTGGCAAAACCTATGTCAAATAATGTAGAGTAATTGAAACTTGGAAAACCATTTCAATGGTTTTCTTGTTGGAGATACTTGGAATGGGACAAAAAAAAACCCAGGTTGGTTGAATATTTGAGTTGTGAATGGTTTGAAATGGGATGAAAATTGGAGTTATGACCACCTTGAAACAGTTTGATATGATTAGGAAATGAAAGACTAAAACTAGGGTGTTGTGTTTGAAAACGAAGTTGGTTTGTATGTCATTACTACAAAATTCGCAAACAATCTCGGTTAATAACCGAGATTAAAAGCATACCATCTCGGTTCTTAAATCGAACTATATCGGGGCGTGATTAAAAGGCCCCACAAACAGTCTCGATTATTAACTGATATAAAAAGTAATGCAAAACCGAGATGATATACCGCTATTCTCGGTTATTAGCCGAGATGAAAAATAATCAAAACCGAGATGGTATATTTTAAATCTCAGTTAGTAAACGAGATGAAAACATAACAACAATCTCCGCTGTTAACCGAGATGAAAAGCGAAGAAAAACTGAGATAGCATACTTTTAATCTCAAGTATTAAGCGAGATGAAAACATAGAAACAATTTTGTTTAATGACCGAGATGGAAAGTAGTAAAAACCTGAGATGATATACTTTCAATCTCGGTTATTAAGTGAGATGTAAAAATTTGAAAACTGATATTTTGGTATACTTTTAATCACGGTTAATAACCGAGATGAAAGCTTAAAAAATTAATTTTTTTAATGTTATTTGTTCTTGATGAACCTAGGTAGATATCAGTACTTACTTTTATTAATTCAAAACATATTTATTACTACCCAACTTTTTAATCACAACATCAACAATACAACCATACATCTCAAGTTTAATGTATCAAAGTATCTCAACAACGCACAATATTACAAAATAGCTCAAATTCAATCTCAAAACAGTGCACAATTTTTCAAAATAACTCTAACAAAGAAAGTTATTCATCTCAAATTCATCAATCTAAAAATTGCCAACTCTGACCAAAAAAACTACTTGTCTCAAATTAGTTCAAAACTACTCATTTCAAATTCATCAATCTAAAAATAGTATCCATCATTCTCACAACAATAACTATAGTTAAAAATAATTAATTAAAACTCATCAATCTCAATAGAGCTCCAAATTAATCCATGCTCCCTGATGCTCCATTGTTCTTTCCCTAGCCGCAAGAGTTTTAAACACACAATTTTAAGGTTTACATGGATTCCACCAATGTTACAAAATAATACTTGTGAGATTGAACTTTATGATTATGACTATGAACAAATCTAACCCTCTAACGTATGAAATGAACAAAGATTGATAATAATGATCAAAACTAAAATAATTGCATGCATTGAAATGATAGTGGTTGAAAAATAAAACTCGCATCTCTAGTTGCAGAGTAGGTCGATCACATATTTTGTAAAGAAAAATTGATCCACTCAACTCGCACTTCATCAAGT
>JAOTRH010168147.1:0-12520 GCA_034768845.1 Heliamphora exappendiculata
GGGGGGTTGGTTAGCAGATCCTCTCCTTATGCATTGTCCAGTAGCTTGGAAGCTTTGGACTTCAGTCATCTCTTGTCTTGGTCTGTCTTGGGTGTTCCCTAGGAGTGTGGTTGAGCTTCTTCTATGCTAGCAAGGAGCTAAGATCATGAAAGGACGGAAGAAGATTTGATCGTTGATTTTGTTAGGTTTGATGTGAATTATTGAGGGGAGAGGAACCCTCGGCATCTTGAAGGCTTTGAGAGCCATTTGTTCAAGCTTCAAAGTAGTTTAGTTAATCTTTGCTTAGTTGGGATATGAAGGAGTGTTATCCTTCTCTTCTTTAGTTTTTAGATTTTGTGGAGTTTTTTGATACTCGGGGAAATATATAGGGCCTTTTGGTGGAGGCCATTCATGTATAAAGGTGATATTGCCCGTATGCCTCGGTTATATTATGCTTTTACCTATCAAAGAAAAATTTATAATGAGTATAACTTTGATTGATATTATTTAACATATAATAAAATATAAAATTATGAATTTTTAACGTGTCCCAGATGTGTTGTATTTTTCATTTTTTGAAAATTAATGTGTTCACATGTCCATGTCATGTCGCGTGTCCGTGTTCATACTACTTAGTTTATAACTTTTGAAGCCATTTGGCTAACTTATAGTAGATTTGATGGTAGAGAGGATTTCATGTACTAATTCATGCAGTATAAGTATATGCACGAATCATCATATGGAGCTGTATGGATACTAAACAACAAATAAATGCAATAAGTGGCCAATCCTAGTTAATGGCAAAAGTGTTAACAAAGTGTGTGTGCCATATTGTAGATCAGTATTGGCCTCCTAATGCCATGAGGAGGCACTCAACTTGGCAGTGCTTCAACGAAGGCAAACAGAGCTAATTAGTGGGCCATTGAAGCTTTTGAGAAATAAGTGATCATAAAAAATGTGTTCAAGCTCGAGTAAAGTGTTCTATATAATCTTGAAGTAATTATAAATTGATGGCGCCCAATGCAAAAAATTCAAGAGCCCCAAAATGCGTTCAAGATTGGTTTATTTTTATGTTATAAGAAAATCTGAACATGAGTCGAGCTTTAATAGCTTAACTTGTTTCACATCCCTAGCAAAAAGGCAGTGACCTTGGCCTATTAGTGTTGTGCTCCACAGCTCCATCTTATCCATGTTTGGTGAGATTTAACGAGGAAAAACCTCCCCAAAACTGTAGTCACAACAAATAATCCCATTTGGAAAGTTTTATTTAGTAAGGATTGAGGGTATTGTAGTTTTGGGACTATTTCCTTATTATAACGATGATAAAGATGAGAACCATGCCCTTGTCCTTGTGGTATTTTGGCAAATTGACGCATATGAGACCTGCTTGGAATTACATAATAGTTCAATTGTCATTTAATCTCCCTTTAAACTTCCTTATCCTCTTCCAATCATATAACTAAACTTGTTATATGATTGGATTACCTTATCCAGCCAATGTTATATTGTCTCATACAAACGCGATAGAGAGACAATTACTCCCTGGATTCCTTGTCCTAGAAGCACTTGTAAGCAAGTGCAACAAAAAAACTGCTCATGCCATCACCAAAAGAAAAGCCACCTAAGAAGGATAAAGCCATTCCTTGTTTAAAGAAGGGTGGTTGAAACTTTTTTTATAAGTAAGAAGCGAGGTTGAAACATGCCCTTGCTAGTAAAAGTGGTTAATTTCTTTTCTTTTTGAGAAGGATATTGATTGTCAGGTGTTTTAGGAATCGTCACAATACATATAAGGAGGGCTCCTATCAACATTTATATGTCAATCAGAGATAATAATAAATCAGGTCTTCCACAACCAAGGCAAGTGTGGACCTAAGGACTTGATGTATAACACAATGCCACTTTTCCAAGAAATAAATGGAACAAGATCCAACCCCCAAGCTAAGAGTAGATATCCAGATTAATTAGCTGACATTCTTCGATAGGCTCAATTCCAAGTTCTGGGACAGATTAATTAGCTGACGTTCTTCTGAATGTGTCTACAATGATGCATGAAATGGTGCTTGTTTTATGAGTTGCAAAACAATATCTATGAAGGCCTTGTTGATCTCCAATGCATATAGCTCCCCAACCAGACATGTTTCAGGAATCAAGATTGAGAGGGGTTGCAGCGATGGCACACTATCCTCCTTAAAAATCCTAGTAGGACTGTTAATTAAAGCTTAGTATGTCCATGAATTCTTGAATACTTCATACGATGGTGCATCGTATCTAATGACAACTATATTCTCTTTAGTCATTATTCTCGTCTAATGCTAAACTATACTATTCCCCAACATTTATTTTATTCAGAGCTATGTCATCACTCCATTATCTAAATGCATACCCCACAACATGAACAAACATGAGACAGGCTCAGCAGAAATAGTGAGTTGCTCACATTTAAGGTGCATAAAATATTATCAATCAATAGAGTATTATATTACCCGTCTGACATGGGGAACAGCGCCTCTTGGGGGATTGGTTTCCTTTAATATTTGAATTGACTTAAAGTTACCTTCCAAACACTCTTCATGCATAATCATTAATTTCTCTGCTATCTGCATAGAGTTGTTTAGAAAGAACACCACAAAACAACCAATCAGCCAAGATTGCAAAAGTAAAAGCGGCTGAACATAACTTGCAAAAAAATACATTTTAAATTAAAGATACAAATTAAAATTAATTGACTTCCAAAGATAGTGACGCCGTTACTACTTTTATCAGTTAAACAGAGTGAATGTCGGAGAATATAATCCTTCTCCGGTCATTAGAAGCATACACAGCTTAACTTCTTCGGTAATTAAATCATCTATAAAACTTTAAGTGAATATTTACTTCAAGCATATTGACTTCAACTCTATAGGATATCTGGATGACATGGATTTTTAATTTTGACCCACCCAAATGACAATCATTTTATTCTTATTATTTTTATGGCCAATAAAGAAGCCAACAAACCAGCCACCTTCAGGTACGAGTCCCTCACCTTTGGAGTAGTCGTCATCCCACCTTGGATGAAATCCGAAAAAACCTTAGCAAAGCCACACCACGCATCACCAAATGTGGATTAAGGGAGCTTTTCACCATGGCCAGATTTACTCCGGCAAACCATTGACCTAGAGACAGCCTTAGTCTTCCCCACTTCGCCCACCGGCCCCACCTCTATACCTTGCCTTGGAGGCAACCTCCAACTTCTCAGCCAACCAAACAACCTCCGGCAACGACAAACCAATAGACATGGCCTCTCTCCGCTAGCAGCAATTTTTTTCGACCATCGTCACCAAAATGAAAAGGGTTCCTATTGAACTGGCTAGTCCTCACCAGAGCAAACAAAGGAAATGCAAGGCCCCTTCTCATAGCTTCATCTCTTTACTCGAATTGATAAGATACTCTACTGCTCAAAGCTTCCAAGTATTGTCAAGCATATGCAGGGTCGGCCCTGAATTTGATGTGGATTGGGGCCTAAAGCCTAACTTTAATATGGGGCCTTCTATATTTTCACAAATTAAAATTAAAAAATAAAAATCAGAATTCAAAAAGATATACCTATCATTACAATATTTTTGCTTTATTCATTGCGATTTCCTTTTTTTTTAATATGATAACTTAGCTACAGAACAACAAAAGAAAATTAATATCAATTCATTTATCACTATCATCCTTAGAATTTTAAAATACTAGATGAGTGCTAACCCAACTAGATATGCCAAAGTCATATTGCAATATTGCAAATCCTTATTCAAATTTCAAGTGTCCAATATGAGTATTTCAGAAGTTTTGAAAGTGTCTAATTTAATGATCAAATTATGGTAGTGATCTAAATCAAAAATGTTTCATCATAAAATTTTAATAGTCAAGCAACAAAAACTCCAAATTAAGTGTTAAAAATAACAATGTAACGACTAATCTATAGCAGTAAACCAAATCTAATATGTTTGACAATGAAACTTTAGTAGTCAAGAAAAATAAATTCTAATTAACTACTAGAAATTGCAAGATTAACTATAAACCAAACAAGGCTAAAATACTATATAGCATATATATACAGAAATAATTGGTGTCCTTGTTTTTATTTATTTATTATTTTTTGGAGGGAGGGAGGGGTAAAGCAATGGCTTCATCGGGTTCTGCCCAAGGCCAGCCAGGAGCATAAATCAGACATTACCACAAGATGGTGCACAAAATGCTTTGTACAGCGAAGGAAAATATGTTGAAGTCCAGTTGCTTTAATGTGAATTGCAATTAAAATAGCGCAATCACTTGCTAACTTTCTTTTGTTACAGTCATTACTTTCTAGTATTGTGCAGAATAATTTTTGTACTCCAACACATAGATAAATAGATAGGTATGTAAATACATATATATCCAAGCATACAATATAAGTCATCCAACACCTACGGACATTGAGGGGTTGATGACTTGGTGTAACAACCCTACCCAGCATCAGTATGTAAGGTAGACAAACAACCAAGGCTACTCGACGCCAAAAACTAGTTTAAAATCTGCACGATTGGAAAATCTTAAAATCATATAAAATAAAATAAAATAACAAAACAAAATACTCAAACTCAACTCATGATTGCGGCCTTGAGGTCGGATCAATCAATAAACAAGTAATGTTTTAACATATTTTGAGCTTGTTAAGCTATCAAGCCAATCTTGAGCAAGCCACTATTCAACTCGGCTTTACTTGTTGATGGTCTTATTAACATGGCGTGTTAAGTCCCACTTCAAATGTTTGCATCAAAGACATTCAGTATAAAAATAGGAGTTATAAAGAACCCAAATGGATTCCCGAAGCCCTTTTGGATAAGTTCTATTAGTTGTTTGTGACAAAGCCAACTCATACTCATGATTGTATAGGCTCAGCGGTACTGCCACACAGAATTACTGTTTTGGGCTTCCCACGAGCTAATTGTAGTATTTTGAACACATCTGGGCAACTCACGAGGAGTCACGGTATAAAGGGTGAAAAATATAATACCCACAACTGAAGTTGGCATGTGCTGGGTCCCATATCAGAAGTTCGAATGGGAGGTCTTATATATAAGCAGTAGTTATGAATCTAAATGGCATTCCTACGGCTAACCTTTTTGGTGAGTTTCTGTGGTTGTCACTGTTGATTGACCGAAGAATTTTATGAATCAAATAAATAAACTTCACCCAATTCCCAATATTAAAATTTACCAGATCATTCTCTCACATACCGACCAATCCTTAAATGTGCACTTTGAAATAACTTTAACCTCCCCAAAAGAAAAATAAACTATAGAGTCACACACTCACACGTAGGTTTTATTAAGTTACTTAAATTGGGAAACGTTTACAAGGGATGATGGAGTCATTTAGGCAAGTGGTGCATTGAAACAAGCTCAAAGAGTTTCAAAAAAAAAAAAAAATTAATGAAAAAGGGGTAAGATTATATGTGATCTATCATATGTCATGATTCTCATAAACAAGCATAGTCACTGACAACTAAGGGTTCATGGTGAAGTTGGGAAAACATACCTCCTCAATGCTGCCATCTGCAATCTCTGTATTGAGCGAAAGCATGAATTCATCAAGAAAATTTTCTAAGTCATCAATATATAGTGGATCTGACAACGAGAAAAAATGCAGTGATTAGACAGATCTTAAACATTGAACAATAACTTTACTCCCCATACCGCAAGGGAGGGGTTCAGCTGTATTAATCTGACCGATCAAGAACCAATTCATGCAACAAAAGATGCTTAATTAACAATGGAAGCAAACCACTTTTCTTTTACAAAAGTTGCTCAAGAATATCGAACTTGACCTGATCAACAGAACTAATTATCTATGCTCCTATTACATAATCAAATTTAGATTTCAATATTATCACTCATAAAGGAACAGTAATCGTTTCCTATTAAGATTGGTGGTGCTTGTTTCAGCACAAAATATGAGCCGGGGAGGAAAAAGACGGAATTTTTTTTAAAACAAGTTTTAAAAAGAAAAAAACGCCAAACATATATTTGGTTTTTGTTTTTTAAAACTTTTAATTTTAGTTTTCCACTATATTTTTAAAAATAATGACTATTTTCAATCAGGCATATAATATCAGTTATACTGAAACATTGTCAACTGCAGAATTAAATCAAACAATAATTTAAAACAAACACACTTAAAAAACTCGTTCCAAAAAAAAAATGAACCGAACATATAAATTCCAGGAGTAAAGAACAATTTTCTCCCAGACCCTTCTACGGACACCTGAAGAATTTTCTAAAGCTTCATAGGACAGAAAATATTCAAAAAGAAGGAAAGGAAAGGAAAATTAAGCATCATAAATCTGGGGGCTAATTGAGTTACTAAGACTAGAGCTTCAATGGAATGACTAGAGCTTCAATGGAATGACTAACGCTTTCAAATTAAAAACAAAAACCCATCAAAAAATAAGAACACGCGAATCTACATGTGCATATAAAATTTATATATATACCTTTGGATTGGGTGAGCCAAGAAAAAATATCGGCGGCGAGTTGTTGGGATTTGAGTCGAGAGTCAGGGCCACCCCACTCACTCTCAACGGCCATCTGAAGCGCGGTCCATCGTGAAAGAAGCAAACTGACGCCTTCTTGAAGCTGAGCAGCGCTCTCTGCTGAAATCTGGGTCGCCTTTCCAGGATCCATTGCAAATTTCATTCTGTAAAACCCTATGGCTTATTAGCTCACAAGTGCTCTGTTCCTTGGAAGTTCGAAACCATTTTGGTAATTTTGTACCTTTTCAGCGCTAACAATAGTTATCTCCTAATACTGTTTGGGGTGGGCTTTTTAATATTAATACTTTTTATATAATTTTTTGTTTTTTTATGTTAATTTAAATAAAAATATTTTTAAAATTTCTCTTTCTACGAGAAATTAGAAAATTATTAAAAATGATTAAACAATTTAACTTTTTCTTTTTTCCCTTTTTACTAAAATAACTAAATATCTTAATAGCTAAGTTTTTTAAACATGCTAAACAAAGGCTTAAGTAGTGATGGTCAAATATATATAGATACTAGTTATCACCCGTAATTATCACCCGTACTTAAAGGCATTTAATTATCTATTTTTAGTAATTTAAAAATAAAATTAAAAAATAATATTAATAATTATTTAATTAGCCAATTCTAAGACACCTAATTAAAAATATGATTTTATTAGTAATAATTAAAATAATATAATAAAAATAAAAGATAAATTAAATTTTTACTAAAGGGTAGAATAATATAATAAAAATAAAAGCTAAATTAAATTTTTATTAGAGGGTAAAGTTGTTTGGGCGGGGTGTTAAAGGTGGAGAGAGAATGTATTTTTGTGCATTGAATTTAAGTGTGGAATGATCTCTCAATATATGTTTGGTAAGTCTAACTCACAAAAACTTACATGGTAAAAAGAAAATAGAGAATATTTCTCTTTAGACATAAGTTTACAATTCAATAGCTTGGTGTATTGCCCAAATAATATTACGTTTTTGTAAAGAGATTTTAAAATATAATGAATGATTAAAATTAAACTAAATGTTCAATATCCAACAGTTGAAAAAAGTCTAAAACACTTTTTTAAAACTTTTGGCCACTTTTCAAAAATAATCTAGAGTTTTTTTGAATAATATTTACGGGTACATATGATATTTACAAGCGATACATAATTCCTAAATTTCTCTAGATTTTTTTTTTTTTAATCTTTCACAAACTTTTAGCACCTTGCTTCTTCTAGGGAATTCTAGAAAATTTTGTGGGTATTGAAAGGCTTGAAATGAATTTACTTCAAATGGAAGCTGGGGCGGAGCCAATCATGTTCAGATGAGACATATATTTAAAATCATACACAATAAATTAAAGTGCTGCTCAAAAAGTCTATATATATTAATAATATATAAATTGATTTACTACTGACCATATCAACTTTTTATATTCTAAAAACGATCCATAATAATTTCATTTATAGTGCTACAAAATATGTCTCTCTCAATACATACAAGCAAACTATCAAAATCTAAATCTTCAGGAGATAAAAAATTATCAATCAGATAAAGAGTTATCCAAGAAACTATCTGCCTCAAGCCACCAAATCATGTGCATATTTCATCTTATTCCCGAACCTCCCTTTAAAGCAAAAAAATCCCATATTTTAAAAAAAATTTAAGAGAAATTGAGTTTGACTGATCCATCCATTAAAGTATAAGTTGTTCCTAACTAATTTATATTGTCATTTTCCATATAATATTGATAAACACGAATAGAGATAATCAGTTTCCATGAAATATCCGAACAAGCATTTTTTTTCTCTGAAAATTATCGTACAAACAAATATAATGGCCTAACACACTGATAAAATGCCAATTTGATGTTTAGAAAAGGACGGGAAAGGTTTTGTAATTTGTATCAAGGTTTTATCACAAAAATGATGCAGATAAAAGATGACTCACAAGTTTTGAAAGATGTATGCTATGGCGAGACCAAGAAGAATGATGCAACTCTTGATGCCAAAGAGGCTATCTGCCTCAAGCGGCGGTGAGCGCTAGGGGCGGTAAGCGGCGGCGAGCGGCGGCGAGAGAGATCAGTGGTATTAATTTGAAAATCGCAAATCGCAAATCGCAAATCGCAAATCGCAAGACAGAGCGGCTAGGGCACCCAGTCTGTGGCGTTTTCCTTTTTATGGTAGGGACGAAATCATAATATGGACGGGATAATAGGGGCAATGGTATAATTTAGAGAGGGTATTTTTTATTTTTTATAATTATCAAATAACTTAAAATAATAATAGAATAAATAAAAGGGTAGTGCTAAGTCTAACCATCGCCTGGACAGTGATTAATGGTCTAATAAAAATAATAAAAAATATATTGATAATAGCTTAATTATTAATATATTTTTTGATGTAGAATTTATCATTTTTATAGATATTAATACACTTTATACAGATGTTTATATATTATATAGTCTTTAATCACTACTATTATACGGTAGTTAGCATTTTTCTAAATAAAAAGCTGAAATGAGTTAAATTCCCTGGGAGATTGTTGGTAGAGAAGAAAATGTAAATTTGAGAATAAGGGCCGACTCTGGCATACGCATGTAAGGCGGTGACTAGGGCTCTTGATTTTTATTCAAAAAATAGAGATGAAGTTTTTATGTTAAATTTAAAATAAATTTTTTTAAACTTAGCATCAATCAAATAAAAGGCTCCTAATTATTTTGATTTTAACTTTATCAAAATCTATTTAAATTAGTCCTTCAAATACTGAACTCAAAATAAAATTATTTTATTAGTAGATAGCTCAAATTAGATCTAGTAATTGAAAAAGAATTATTAAGGAAAATAAAAAAAATTGTAAATGTACTAAATTACTTTAAAATATTAGATTTCTTTTTTCCAACTTTATGAATTATATGTAGAATATGATTGAATGAAATGTAAGGAGAATAAAGCTTAAGTGATATTTGGTGAAGTTTTTTTTATATATATATTTGTAATTTTAAATTATTTAGGTTTTTCTTAAAAATTCTATGTCTTGTAATTTTTTTATGATTTTTAATTTTTTTATACTCTTTCAATATAAAATGATTATTTGGTTATAAAAAGTAAAAAATCTTTTTTTTAAAAACCAAATAACAATTATGAAGGAAACAAAACAACTAGTCTTAAATATACAAGTTATTAAGTACCCAACAAAATATAAGTTAGTAAATATGTTCAAATTTTTGCATTTTTTACAAAATCAAAACGAGTAAAAAGACTAAAAGATACAATAATAACATATTAACAAAAATCATGTGTAAAAAAATCTTAGAAGTTGATTTTATTTATTTAAGGTTTTTGTCCATAAAAAATTTATAAGATTATTTTAAAAATTTATTTAAAATCTCTAAAAACTCAAAGAACGACCCTGCTAAAAATAGACCAATCAGCGGTGTGTACACCACACGGTTCACATGCTGCTGAACGAACACCGGAGACATCTTAATGGCTACCCATACCTGGAATTGCTCAAGGAATGCTTGAGTTCTTTGGAACCCTAAAATATTGTGTATTTATAAAAGCTTCCTTCCTTAGAGGAGTGTGAGAAGAAGAAAAAAAAGTATGTATTTAGGCCTCATTTGACAATTTATTTTTAAGTTAAATTTTTTATTTAAAGTTGTTTTAAATTAAATAAACAAAAAATAAATCATAAAAGTTACTTTAAGCCAAAAACTAATAAACCAAAAGACTCTATTTTAAATCAAAAGATAAAAAAATTTACTTAAAATTATTGTAATTTTTAAAAAAATTATTTGTAAATAATTTTATATTTAACATATGGATGCTATTTGATACGAGTAAATTTTAAAAATATAATTTTTACAAAAAATAATATATATAATAAAAGTTATGATATTTTTTAAAAATATATTAAAATATTTATGTAAAAAAAGGTTAAAAGCCTTTAAATTGTCAAATAAGACTTTTTAACTTTTAAAATTTTAAGCAAAAACACAAAGAAATCAAACCTAAAACCGATTGCCTTACCAACACTCCCTTTCTTCTTTGGAACGCTTGACTTCTTCTTGGGTTATGCCGTTTGTTTAATGTTTATGTTTTTTATTTTTTGTTTTTGTTTTTAAATTTTTCGTAAATTGTAAACGAAAATATGTTTTGTATTTATTTTTATTTTTAAAAAATTGTAAACAGTTTTCAAAATTTACAAAATTTTAAGAAACAAAAAAAATATATTTTCACTTGTTTTGTAAATAAATTTTGATTATATTCATCCGTAACCTACAACTACCACTTTTCAAATATTTATGTTACTAAACATGTTTTTATTTTTATTTTTTTATAAATATAAACAAAAACATATTTTTTATTTTTGATAAACAAAAAATAAAAAACTGTAAACGTTAGGGCATGTTTTTGTTTAGTAAACATAATTTTATTTTATTTTTTAAATTTTAGTATATATATATATATAACTTAATATGAAAAAAGCATTTACTATATATGCTTTTATCAAGGGGTGCTTAGTAAACATAGTTTAACACATAGAATTAAATTTAAGAATTAAATTAAGTTTTTTTTTTAAGGGAGAGTAATAGTATTACATAATGTGGCACTTTATGTGTGGTGGTTATATCATTTTATAGTTATACCATTTATTTTTAAGCATTACATATTATGATAGATCACATCAATAGATACTTAAATGTAATCATTAAAATATGATCACCATTATATTATTAAAAAAATAGTAAATTACAGTGAACTCCCATGAGATTTAGTAAAACATTAATCACCACCCATGTGGTTTTTGAAATGTCATTAATCTCACTTCTAGTTTAGCTTTTACATCAAATTAGTCCAACCACTACATTTTCGCTCAAATGTGCCTTATTTGGCGTGTTTTCTGAATAAATGTTTATGATACAATCCGTTCATTACGTAGAACTCGTCGAGTTTGTTTAGCATGTGAAAATTCAGATTCATCCGATATATGTAACTTAGTGATTGAATAAGATCTCATAATAAATAAATAAATAAATATTATAATTTAAAAAAATATTGTTAAACAAATATTACTCAATCACTTAGCTACAGGTATCAGATGAATCTAAATTTTAATATAATTAACAAACTCGACGAGCTTTACATAATGAACGAATTGGATCATGAAAATATATTCAAAAAAACACACCAAACAAGGCACAACTGAGTAAAAATTTAATAATTTGACTAATTTGATACAAAACCTAAACTAGATCGGAGGTTAACGACATTTCAAAAATTAGTAGTAATTGATATTTTACTAAATCTCATAGAAGATCACGTAATTTATCCTTAAAAAAAAAAATCATAAGCACTTTAATGAGCAGAAAATTCCATATAAGGGGTTGAAACTTTTTTTTATGACAAACTGAATAAGTATGCGTTTCAAATTGTAAGTCGGGCTCTCATAAAAACTACAATGGTATTAAACTCTTAGAAACTTTTGTTTGGTTTTTCACTGCTATCTATGTTAGGAGTGTTCGGAAAACTGTTAGAATTGTTACATCGGTATGGATTAATTCAAATGGTATGATTTTGATTGATTGATTGATTTATTTTTTTAAATAATTTGTTTTCATTTTAAATAATTTGAAACTATTTTTATGGTTCGGTTATTAGATTAAGCAATAAAGAAATGTATAAAATCAATTCAATCTATTACTTATTAATACTATTTATATTTTATATTATATATAACAAAAAACTTAAAATACTATTTATTTTATTTTATATTTTTTTCTTTTTTCTTTTTTTTTTTATTATTTAATTTTTTATTTTTCTCATAACATCTTAATATTAGTATTACACATATTATGTGTTGATGAGAGAATCTAAATAAAAAGTTATAATCAAATTTTATATAATAAAATAGCTCAATTTTCAAAATATTTCAGAGAAAAATTATATTTTAATATTTGAGATTTACTATTACTCTAAGGCTCCGATTGACAACCAGCTAAAAAGCTAAATTT
>JAOTRH010168158.1:0-12520 GCA_034768845.1 Heliamphora exappendiculata
TTTCATTACCCAAAAGAAGAAGAAAAAAATGGATCCGTTTGATATCAAATGAATTTAGCAGCAAATGAAGAGATTTTGAAGAAAACAATTGAAGACGTAAACAAATTAATGGAATATTGCAGAAAATAAGGAAGAACAAACGATACCGATTAAAATCATAGAAAAAAAATGATAAACAAAAACTAGATATAAAAGGACAGAATTTTCCATTATGGATTACCTGAAGAACTGAACTGAGCAGTAGAATCAGGGTTTTGGGTAATCGAAGGAGAAGCCCAGCAAATCCCCATTTGAACCTCTTTCTCTCTCTCTCTCTCTCGTTCTATCTTTTTCTCTCTGTCAGAATCAGAACGATATTCAACAACGCTGCTTTGAAAAACCACTCATGTCGTAATAGTCTTCTTCTTCTTCTTCTTCTTTTTATCGCTCTTTCTTTGTTTAATTAAATCATTGTTTGACGAAAATAGTTTTCTTTGTTCAAAGCATTGTTTGAGTAAAATAATTTGATTTCAACTTTGCACTGTCCTTTCTGTCCTTCGTTAACATTTCTTTACAGGTTCGAGTAAATTATGCGGTTTTCTGTTTTTTAAAATATCAACAGATTCAACACCATGACTTGATGAATGAAAGAGAGACCGAGTCATCGCTTCTAGAAAACTTTATATAAGTAGAGGAACTCTCACGGGATGACAAACGCTTAAGCTAAACAAATAGCCGGGTATTGTAATAGTAAATGGATTTTAAATGCACACAGTTTTTTTTATAGGGATATTTGAATCTACGTCTCATTTTAATATTTATTTGGAGATAAATTTCAATTTAAAATTAATATTTTATTAAGTTTTATTTTTTATTATTATATTAAAATTACTCTTAATATAATATTTATGCTCCACGAATTTATTATTGAAGATTTTAACTAAAGATTCAAAAAAATAAATTTTAAGGTACAAGATTGATAAACAAAAATTTTAACGCGTAAAGTCTAATTGCATGATTTTTCTTGAAAATACCTTACAAACAGATAAATTTATCTGTTTATATGTTTTGTATAATAAATAGATAAATTTATCTGTTTAATATTCAAACTGATAATTTTATCTGTCTGCTTATTTATGCATAACAGATAAATTTATCGATTTGCATATCAACACAAATAATACAAACAGATAAATTTATATGTGTTCTTTATACGTGCTTTCAATAATAGAGATAAATTTTTCTAAATTCTTTACATGTACTTTTAATAAAAAATAGATAAATTTATCTATATTATTTATACGTGCTTTCAATAAAACAGATAAATTTTTCTGAGTTCTTTACACGTACTTTTAATTAAAAAAATAGATAAATTTATATGTGTTCTTTATACATGTTTTGAAAATGTATAAATAAATTTATCTGTGTTCTATGGTAATTTTGTCATAAAAAGATCTTGTGCGTTAAAATTTTTATGAAGATAAACTTTACTCAATAAAAATCTTATACTTGATAAAAAATAGTAAACAATTTAAAAATTAAATTGTTCACCAATTTCTCGTTTAGTTTTTTTAACAAAATAAACATAATAATTTAAAAATCATTTATATCAATGAAATCTTCGAAAAATTGAGTTAGAAAATGCTCAAGATTTTCATTATGATATTTTACAAAAAAACCATCATAAATCTTCCACTATCTAATATTGAGAATTATTCGACGATATTGTATGAACTAGTGTGATTGAAGATAACGGCGTATGAATTTAGTGTATTTATGCGATTCATCGTGTTTGTGTTTATAGAAACAAATAAAATAAAAATGATAAGTTTTAGAAAATATATTAAGTTAAAAATGCTTGATTATAATAATAAAGTATTTGTTATAGAAAATAAAACAAAATTTTAATAGAAAAATAAAATATTTTATAAACAAATAAAACATTCTAATTATTACACAAAATACAACTCTTGTATATTATTTTACTAATAGATATTATCTCGTTTTGCTAAATAAAACTAAATTATTTAACAAATAATAACTCATTCACAAAATATAATAAATTAAAATACCACACAATTTTGTACTTAGAAACGCTACCTAGATAGATTTTAAATGCCACAAAGTCTTTAGTAAAGCTATTGGGACCATCACCTGTAAGTACCAAGCTTAACGTGATAATTTGTGTGGGATGGTTATATTATTTTATAAATTTATTATTTATTTATATATTTAATATTTAATAATATTAATATTAATATATAAAATAACACATAAAATATAATCACAAAACATAATGTGTTTTATTTTTTATTTTTTTGTATCTTGGCTGTGACTTAGGTTATGATTTGCAACTAGTTTAAAAGTTAATTTTTTTATATTTTTAGTTAAAAAAATTAAATTAAATCTAACGTAAATTATTTAGTAATTTAACTTTTAAGTTAGTTTTTTTTCAAATTGATTATTTAAATAAAAAACTAATTTGTTTGTTTTGGTTCAAAATACACAATTTTATCTTTTTATATATTTGATATTAATAATTATATATAGTTAGTAATTGTAATAAATAAATTATGAATAAAAATATTATTGTATTTTAAAAATAGTAGAAATTTAAATAGAATATTCTCAAAATTTGTATTTTAATTTAATTTTTTAATTTTTTATCCAAAAAATTAAACTTAATTTTTTAATATTCCTAACCAAAGAAAAAAAATTAAAAAATCAAAATGGTCAATAAAGGCCTTATTGACGGTCCATCCAACATGATTGTCCGCGTCTCGGCGGGCATCTTTCGTTGCATGGCCCGAGCCCGCATGCGTTGACAAGTAAGGCACTCCACCTTTGTTCTTTCTCTAGGAAATGCATTAGTCAATTCAGCTAATTATTAATATCAGCTAATTAATAATGACTCACTTATTAAATATTAAATATTATTTTTTTAATATTTAATAAGTGAGTCATTATTTATTTTTCTGTATTTAATAAATATAGTTGATATTGTTCTACAAAATTCTTGTGAATTTACTCGCTCTAAGTTCTAAAATTTGAAACTTTTTAGAAATTATTAATTTTTGAGTTAATTGAGTTTTTAGTTCTATTTTAAAGGTACAAAAAAGTTTTAGTCTCACATCTTTTTTTGTATTGAGTTTAATTTTATTATTTAAATTTTATAATTTTTTTATTCAATATGTTCTTTAGCAATCAGTGTCTCATTTATATTTTAAATACTTTGATTATAGGATGCATTATTCTATATAAAAACCAGTGATGTCCTTATATTTAATCTTTCTAATTTTAGGATGCACATTAATCACATAATTATCTTGACTTATCATTTTATTTATGAAAAATATTATATTTTTCTTAATTTTAGATATTAATTTTATAAATATTAATTTGTACAATATCTTGCAATTTAATTAGACATGCACATTTTTCTGATTAGAGAATATTTTTGAACGCTGGCATTAAAATTCGTGAAAACTTATCAAAATTCGAAAGTGGTAAACGATTTAATTGAAAATTGAAAATCAATTAATTTTTCTGGCTTGAAATAGATTTTAACTTATTTTTTAATTTGTTCACTTCCATTTCGTTGTGCTCAAAATATTATTCATGTTTACAATTCGAAAACTCTCCAGATTTTTACTGTTATGTATATATTGTTGTTAGATTTGATTATTTTGATTTTAATTTTTTTGTTTTAAAAATATAAAATTGTCTATTTGTGGATATGAAATCAATTATCTGTTTTAACGTTTTTTTTTCGATTGTGGATGTAAAATCAATTTTTTCGAATGATTCAGTGTCCATATTTTGAAGGTAGTTCATATTTGTTTTTTTTTTTTGGAACGTTTTATATTTTTGTGACTTCATGTATTTAATGTAGTTCATATTTGTTTTATTTTGAATTTTTTATTTTTTATTTTTTTATTGTATAATTACATGATAAAATATCATGGTGATTTTGATGAATCATATATGAGATATTTTTAGAATATATTCTGTCACATTTATAAGTTGAAACAACAGTAAATTTTTCTGAATACGAAGTAAACTAATACATTTATCAGTTAGAACAAATGTGAAATTTTCTGAATCCAAATACATCTGATACATTTATCAGAGTACCTGATCAGTTTATGTTTCATATGCTTGGTAGTTGATATGATATTTTTAACAATTATACAAAATTTCATAATTTAAACTCAAAAGATAAATGTATTAGTTGCAACAACAGTTCAAGTTACAGATTCGAATAACAAATAATACATTTATCAGTTGTTTCAACAGTGCAATTTTTAAAATACATATTCAACCGATACCGTTATCAGTTCACATAACAGTGCACTTTTTTAAGTCTGTATTCTACTACTGATACATTTATTAGTTGTTCCAGCAGTGCAATTTTCAGAATATATATTCAACTGATACATTTGTAAGTTTAAATAACAATGCACTTTTATATATGTATTCTATTAATACATTTTTTAGTTGTACTAAAAGTGAAACGTTAAAATAACAATACAATTTTCAGAATATATCTCATGATTTAATGTTATATTTTTACAATATCGATGATGAAGACGATGACAACGGAGGATAAAGACGATAATAGAGTTAAGGTTGTGGTAATTATGACGCGAAATTTTGAAAATAGATTTTTGAAGAAATTTAGGATAGATTTAATAAACAAAATTTTTGATTCCTGCTTAGGAAAAAATTTGATTAAAAAAAATTAAAGATATAATTTAAGGGTATTTTAGAAAATTAAAATTGATACGAAACTAATTCTTAAAAAAAATTAAATAAGACTAAAATTAATTTTATTACCAAAAAGAGAATCTAACCCTAAATTTCCCTTCTCATAATACAACGTGCTATTATTTATATTGTATTTTTTATAAATGTAAAGAGCAATGTTATTTCGGCCGAACAAGAAGTGGAGACCGAGTAATTGGTCCACCATTCATTGGTCATTGAGTGGGTGGTTGATATGAATAGTCAACCACTCGACATCACATTAAACACCGACGATTTGTTTGCTTGACACTGTAATTCATTTCCTAAATGTAAAAGTTCAATCCACACATGAAGTGTCAATTGATCTTCTCTCTCTATGTGCAAAGAAAGTTGGATTAGCATTGCCTCACTCGTGCATTTTTTGCTACGTAATTAAGTACTTAAGAATACTATGCAAAAATATTAACGACATTTCAAAACTAAAAACGACATTGTAAAGGAGTAATTATAGCAACAAAAATCACTTGCAGACATGCACATTGTGGTTCAAGATTTTCAAGAGATCCGTTTTGTAATTCTTTTTTCTCATTTTTTCCCTTCACTTTCTCTAATTAATCTCTTACAATTCATGACTTTTGCTTCATTGTGTGCGTATTTCCATTTTATATCAAGTGATTGAAATGCCTGAAGGAAGGAGAAGCATAATGGATCTCTCTCACAGAATGGTGAAGAATTTCTGGGCAATGCTGAGCATGTCAGGTAAACTTGATTTTCCTCAGTTGTCGGAGCTGAACAACAGTGGGGTCCGTGTCTCGGTTCGCCGGAGCGACGAACCGGGACAACCCACCGGCATGATTGTCAGTGCTGCTTCTTCAATGTGGCTCCCTCTGCCAACCGAGGTTCTCTTGAATTTCTTCACAGATGAGAAAACAAGAGCTCAGGTTTGTTTTATCAAAAACCCTAATTAACCAACATATATTTCAATAGCAGATTCAATCACAAATTAGTATTTTTTATCGATAAAAATACGTGTTGTTTTTAATATTACAAACAAAGCATGTCTTTATGGATAAAAATCAGGAATGTGTGATTTGTTATGTATTTTAAATATGTACACATAATTAAAATGTTATTTTATATTAAAAAAATCAAAATATGCTATTTTATATTAAAAAAATCAAATCACCATATAGTAAGGAAAATCAGTCAAGATAAATTCTTAAAAGTTAAAATAAAAAGAGTAAATTACACTTACTTTTAATATTTTGATTAAATACAATTAATTTTATTTTTTTTAACAAATTATATTGACACTTATTAATAATTAACGCGGTTAACAGGATTAATAAAAAAATAAATTTATCCATCATTAATTCTATTATGTGTTAGGATTTAAAAAAAAAAGAGAGGAAGAAGAAGAAACAGCGCGGCCCGCACCCTCCGCCCCCAAAATGCTGCTACAGCCGGCTATCGCCGGCGCCGTTGTCCACCGTCCATGTCATCCACGCCGACCACCACCATCAGCGACCCCTCGCCGCCGTTCCATCACCGGATTGTCAGTCTCTCTCTCTCCCTCCCTCTACTCTCTCGCTCTCTCTGCTCTCTCCTCTCTCTCTCCGTCCTTTTCTCTCTCTCTCCCCTCTCTCCTCTCTCTCTCTCCATCCCACCAATTCCTCACCGTCAGTGCGTTTGGGACGGTGGCGGTGGCCTGGTGAGGCTGTGACGATGGCGCGGTGGACGGCGGTGGGTGGTTGGTCGAAGCAGGGCGGTGCGGCGCCGCTCATTCTTCTCCTCCAATGAGAGTGTGAGCTTCAGAGGAAGAAGCAAGCTTCTGATTTCAAAGCTACTGTTTGGGCCGCCGTTCTTCCTCTCTTTCTTTCTTTCTTTATTTATTTTTTTTTTTTTTTTTTTTTTTTTTTTTTTTTTTTGAGTTATTACATTCACAATTAATTATAAAATATAAATTATTTCTCGATCAACAACATTCACTATCATTTTGACATTCTAACGCTGCTAGTGAACGGTTTCGATCGCCGATAAATTATTCTAAAAAATTCAAACCAAAATATTATCGTCATATAAATTTTATAAAAGAAAAAAAAAATAAATTTATGTGGTGATGAAAAAATAAAAATATAATCATCGACATCGTTTACTACTCTTTTGACGACCTATAACGCAGTTAGTGAACGGATTTGATCGCCGGTAAATTACTCTGACGAATTCAAATTGAAAAATTATTATTTTATAAATTTTGTAAAAAAAATGAAGAAAAAAAAATAACTGTTGCATTAAAGGCAAAATAAAAATAAATTTAATAATATAAACGGTGATTGACGAAATTTTAACGATTTGAGTTAGTTTATAATAATATTTAAGTTTGTAAGAAAAATCAGTATAATTTATTTAAAAAATTAAAATTAATTATATTTGACTAAAATTTCATAAAAGAGGTGAATTTAAATTTACCCAAACAAAAATGGCAGGTACACACAATGCATCCTTTTAATACAAGATGGGTCCCACAAAATTAAAACATCTATTTCGTTGAAGAAAAGTGTGTATGAATATTATATGTCCAAGTGCACGTGGCAAAACTCAAAGGTTAAAATCGTCTTCTTATGACAGTGGGATGTGCTTTCTAGTGGAAATCCAGTGCATCAGATTGCACGCATCTCCTGTGGAACTCATCCGGGAAACTGTGTATCGATTATCCAGGTAATTAGTAATTACCTTATCTACAAGTACTTCAAAGAATATAACAGAACAAGTTTAATTTCCTACAATGTTTGTTTAGGCCCCTGTGATCCACCGTTAAAACACAACAAAACCACGCCACCACCCCGGGTTTTTTTTAACGAAAAATTGGTAAAAAATTTAATTTATAGGCTATTTACTATTTTTATCCAGCATAAAATTTTTTAACCAGTAAAGTACATCTGTATAAAAATTTTAACGCGTAAGATCTTTCTGAAACAAAAATACTCCAAAACAGATAAATTTATCTGTGCCTTTTCAAAGTATGTATTAAGAACACAGATAAATTTATCTATTTTTTATTAAAAACACATATAAAGAACACAGATAAATTTATCTATCTTATTGAAATCACGTATAAAGAACACAAATAAACTTATTTGTGTCTTTTCAAAATATGTATAAAGAACACAGATAAGTTTATCTATTTTTTATTGAAAGCACGTGTAAAAAAAAGATAAATTTATTTGTTTTATTGAAAGCACGTATAAAAAATACAAATAGATTTATCTGCGCATTTTCAAAATATGTATAAAAAATACAGATAAATTTATCTGTCTTTAATTAAAAACATGTGTAGGAATACAGATAAATTTATCTGTCTGATTAAAAATACGTATAAAAAATACAGATAAATTTAATCTATTTGTATTATCTGTATTAATATACAAACAGATAAATTTATCTGTTTGCATATAAAAAATGAATAACAAATAGATAAATTTATCTCTTTGTTATATAAAATAAATAAATTTATCTATTTGCATGGTATTTTTTGAAAAAATCACGCAATTAGTCCTTATATTTTAAATTTTTTATTGATGAACCTTACGCGTTAAAACTTATTTTTTTGAATATTTAGCTAAAAATTCCTTTTTTTTTAAGTGTATTAAATAAAATTATCAATTTTTTTACTAGTTATGTTTTCCTTATGGTACTTATAGTGGTCTATTTTAATAATTTAAATTATTAATATTATAAGCTTTATCAAAAAAATTTATTTATATATAATTAAAGTTGATTAAATATTTGTAATTAACCACATGCTAGAATGATACGTGTCATTTTTTGAGAGAAGACAATATTTTTCAAAATCAATTAATGAATTTAAAATTTTAGTTATTAATGTCTAATAAAATTAATTAATTAATTATATATATATATCATTTTAATTGTAGAATAATTCATTTGAGTGGGTCTCCAAACTCCACTGGTATATCAAATTAATTGTTCGTTATTGTTATACACTTGTTTGAGAATACCTCTATATTCTATATCAAAAGCATCAGTTTCTATAATTTTAAAAGTATTGAAATTGGGTAAATTTAAGCATGGTAATTTTTTAGTATATTGTTTAATCTTCTGAACATCTTTAGTATGTTGTGTTGTCCAAGGTCAACACAATTCGATTGATAATTACAAAATTATTAATTATTCAAAATGTGTTATCCAAATAATTATTCTAAAAAATAATTGGGCCGTGGCGATAATTTCAAAAAAACTTTTAAAAATGAAACAATTAGACCTAAAATTTTTAATTATTATGATTATCAAAAAATATTTCAATCTCTTTTATTTATAACAAAATGATATTATGAAACACTCATGGTTTATAAAATTTTGCAATAGTTTTAATTCTTCTAACCCATATTGGTTTCACAATTGGTGAAATAAATTTGGTCCAAATTCTCAAATTTTGCCTTCTTTGCTCCCAGAATCCTTTCAACATTATTCCAAATATTTTAATCCATTGAGTCCACCATTATAACATTTCTTTGCTGATTTTTCACTTTCCTGATTGTTCCAATGAAAATTTACTATTTTAATTGCCAATCACATTTCCTATTTTGGGCGTGAATACGCATCCAAATGGTGAGATAAGTTCGATATTCCACTTGAATATTATCTTAATCGTCTCAAAACTTATTATCAAACTAATTATGCCCAAAAGATTAGGAAAAACAGAGCTCGGTCAATTCTAATATCAATTTAGTTATAATACAATTAAATTTCCCTTACATAGAGATAAAAAGGTTAAGAAAATAAAATTTTATAAATATAATAAATATAAATATAAATATAAATATAAATATAAACCTAAATATAAAAAATATGATAGACTTTATAAGTCTTTGTAAAAAACCAACAACAAAATATCAAAAACCTACATATCAAATAAATGAAAATCAAAAAACAACAAATCAGGCTTTCCCAGGTAAAAAAGATATATCTCATTGGAAATGTGATAAAATAGGTCATTCTGTTAATAAATGTTATACGAAACAAAAAAATAAATAAATTAAATTATTCTAAAAAATTAAAGAAATAATTATATAATTTATTATTAAATTAAACACTAAAAAAATAAATGAATGCCTCTCTATTTGTTTGAAAAAATGAATTATCAAAATGAAGCTTAGCCCCAATATAAGATCTTCAAAGAGTTTGGCTTAAATTTTGGATTTAAGAGATTAAACTTTTTTAAAAAGAAATTAAAAAAATTAAATTATTTTGGATAAATTTTTAAGGTTTTTTTTTTTACTTTTTATTAAAATATATAATATTTTTTTATTTTTTTATTTTTAAGTTAAATTGTTTAAAATAATGACATAATAATTTTTTTTAGAGTACAATTGACTTTTTAATTAAAAGTATTATAGTTATTTTAGATATGTATAAAAAAAAAATTTAAAAACAAATTAATGAACTTTTTGATGATGTCAAAGACTATAGTTTAAAATATAGAAAAAAAGTAAAATTTTTAAATATGCCAAACAAGAGCTTAAAAAAGGATTACGCTAATTTCGTTTCAATTTTCAAATGGTTTACTGTAAATTAAGCAGCCCTTTGTCCCCAACGAGACCAACATGCTGATGCTTCAGGAGAGCTGCGCCGACTCCTTGGGCTCAGTAGTAGTCTACACCCCCATCGACTTCCCCGCCATCAAGTCCGCCATAAGCGGCGAGGACTCCGCCCACATTCCCATCCTTCCGTCGGGTTTCATAATCTCCGGCGACGGCCGCCCCGACCGGGGAACCGGAGCTTCAACGAGCACGGGTAACAGGCGGTCCTCCGCCGCCGACTGCGGCGGCGGTTCGCTCCTGACGGTGGCTTTCCAGATCCTGGTATGCACCCTGTCGCACTCGAAGCAGCTGAACATGGAGTCCGTGGCCACTGTCAATACCCTTGTCAGCTCAACTGTTCAGAAAATAAAGGCTGCTTTGGATTGTTCTAATGTGGATTGACGACTTCTTGTGGATCGAATTTTAGTTGTTTTGTTTCGATTTTGATTCAAATTAAACACAGGTTTTATCAGAGATTTAAAACATGGGACGGTTTGATCGTAGATTGCTCTAACGTGGATTTCGTTTTCGGGGCCTTTGGCCTAGCTTTTAAGTTGGGTTTTTTATTTTAAAAAATTGAATTTTTAAGTTGCAAAACATACTTATAAAAGCACGTATAAATAAAATTGTTTAACGAGTAAATTTTATATTTATAAAAAATTTAACGCATAAAACTTTTTTGATATAAAAATATCTTACAACAGATAAATTTATCTGTATTTTTTCAAAACATATATGAAGACCACAATTAAATTTATTTGTCATTTATTTAAAACATATTTAAAGAACACAGATAATTTTATCTGTCTTATTGAAAGCACGTATAAAGAATACAGATAAATGTATCTCTACCTTTTTAAAACATGTATAAAGAACGTAAATAAATTTATCTATATTTTATTAAAAGCACGCATAAAGAACACACCTAAATTTATTTGTGCCTTTTTAAAACATGTATAAAGAATACAAATAAATTTATCTATTTACATTATCAGTGTTGATATGCAAACAAATAAATTTATCTGTTAGGCATAAACAAACAAACAGATAAATTTATCTGTTAGGCATAAACAAACAAACAGATAAATTTATCTATTTATATTATCTGTATTCATATGCAAATAGATAAATTTATATATTTACATATTAAACATATTAATATCAAATAGATAAATTTATCTATTTATTGTGCAAAATAGATACATTTATCTGTTTGCAGGATATTTTAAAAAAAAATCGCACAATTGAACCTTGCACGTTAAAATTTTTATTGATAAACTTTGCGTGATAAAATCTTTTTTTTTTTTTTACCTTTAACTAAAAACCCCTTTAAAAATTAAATAACTAACTTTTTTTCTCTCTTAATCTAAGAAAAAAATTAATACATATTCTAAATACTTTAATTTTTTTTTCAAACAAAATTATTATAATATTCTTATATAAAAAGACAATCTTACTCACAAAAATTATATTAAAAAAAGATATGCTAATATCCCAAACACTACAATTTAAACCCTAAAAGCAAAAATATTTTAGATATTTTAATAAAAATAAAAAAACTACTACAAAAAGTTGTCTCAAATAATTTAATTTTTTTATTTCTATTTTCTAAAAAAATTAAATCTCTACAAACTTAAACTTTTTAGATATTTCAAACAAACACTTAGTGTTAATATTTTAAATGGTCAGTAAAAAAAAAAAAAGGTACATTCACACATTGACACTGTATGGGCACTGGACAAACAAAAGATTTTAAAAAAAAACCCTTACAATAACATTCAGTGCGCACCAACCCAAGTTTGGAGCAAAAATTAGAACTCATAATTGGTTCTAAAATACACAATTTTAAATGAAAATTGAGAACGATTGTAGAACAATTGAATGGCTAGAATTTCAATTTCAATCCAAGTGATAGATCAATTTCAGGTTTTTTTAATCAGTTTTTCTTAACATGCCTTTGAAAATTGAACTATTGAGGCACAAGCGGCATAGTTGAGGAATTACTTGAAGAAAATTCATACTTGAAGACCGCGTACATAATTTCTAAATAGTTTAAGGGAAAATAAAACCTAAAAAGTTAAAATACTAGAAAAGGATGTGTTCGCTGTGGTTATTATAAAGGAGGGGGAAGGAATCAAAGAATTATGGAAAAGGAACATAAAAACGATTGCATCCGAACGAGGCCATGCAAGTTT
>JAOTRH010168169.1:0-12519 GCA_034768845.1 Heliamphora exappendiculata
AAATCTCATAGATAAAGTTAAAAAATATAAAATATATATTTTATGAAAATTGAACTAAACTGATTGAAAACTTTGTACACTAAATCTCAATGAAAAGACCAAAATTTGATACATGTATAATCTTAATTCAATATTTTAAATCAGAACAATGAGTAAAAGGCAACAATAAAATAAAACGACAAAAATACCCCTCCATAACCGGTTATACCTAGAAAATTGTGCCAAAAAACTTTTTTTTTGCATTTTAAGCTCAAATTAAAAAAAAAGATGTACTAATCAAGTATCATTATAACCCAAAAATATCCAAACAATTAATATTAATACTATTATAATAATTTATACTAATAAAAATAAATAAATCATTATTAAAATTCTTACACACCTAATAAAGTCAAAAGAATACATATTGTCAAAATCGCTTAAAGTGACTTAATTACCTACATTTAATTAATTAATTGCTATCAAATTTATAATAAACTATAAAAATAATAAACTAATTATAAAATTACTAAAATAATTCATTTTAATAGAGATGAAGACCAAAAAGATGCTTCGAATTAATTTTAAAAATACTTTCTTGGACAATGTAGTACCAAAACATCACCAAACAAGCAATTAAAGCAAAATTCAAAATTTCCGAGCTTCCCAAACCGCCCCAGCTGAAAATCCCATCTGAAGTCTCTTTCAATTTTTTTAAAAAAAGACCATGCCTCTCCCATGCAATCAATGGAAATTTAGAAAATTTAAAACAAGTGTTACACCTTAATAATTAATCCCACTATCTCTTCCTTTATAAAAAGAACCCTTGAGCCCCACTCTTTCCCACCATTTTCAACCATTAGAGAGTGAGAGAGAGACCATAAAATTTTGAAGCATTTCAAGGGAAGAAAGAGGAAGAAAGAAGAAGGAAGGAGGAGAAAGTAGCAGGAGCTAGGAAAGTCCATAGAGACTTATAAAGCTAAGTCCTTTCATCATTCCACCCAGAGACCCATATACAAGGTAAGAAACCTCTAAACCCTCTATTCAATCTCATCTCAAACTCCCCTCAACCCAGCTCTAACCACAAACTCAAGAATAAGAATTGAAAGATAAACTTAAAAGGCATCGTAGTGGAGATTAAGGGCTGTTCAGAAATTTTATTGTTTGACATGTGTTTGCATGTAGCTATCCTTGACTTTCATGACTTCTATAAGTTTTGTAGTTTTGATATATGAGTGTATAAAGCATGCTTGCAAAGAAAATAGACCAAAAGTTGACATACAATATGCTAGGTGGCTAGAGTATGACTTAACCTGATTTAAGATTTTTAGCTTTTTGTTCCAATTTTTGAATTATCACAATTAATTCTAAAAACATGTTCTGAGTGTGTGCTTCATGTCCAAACCTAGATTTTTATGTTGTCTTTCATCTAAAATTTGTTTGAACTAATTTGAATGGATAAAACTCGAGATATGGCCTTTCTATTAAAACATGTTGTTTTTAGAGCAGTCTATGTTGCAGAGCTAAAAACTCTATTTTTAAACATGAACTCAGCTTAGGTGCCTTCATAAAAGTTGTATCCAACATGTTTTTATAACTATCCACCAAAAAGAAGCCATATATGTTAAGTTTTGAATGGTTAAATCATCTCTGGAACGCTCTGTTTATGTTAAGTGATTAAAAGAACTCTCTGTCTCATATGCTTGTGCAACTCAAAACCCTTATTTTAAATGATCTTCCAAAGGGTCTTCATGAAAAATATTAAGGACATTTTATTCTAGTTGCTGTCCAAATATTAGTTTCAAAAGCCTCAGTATGATCCCCTAAATGATTTTTAAACTCTATGTTGAAAACAAACTCTGCTGAGTGTTAACGCATTCTAAACACATTTTTTAATCGAGTTATTTCTTCAATAAATTCTTAAGAACTACCCTTAGCACTACTAATGAGACTTGGAGAGGACATCTTGAATTATAATATATCCAAATTGAGATTGGTAGGACCTATTTTGATGACCTAAAATCGAGACCGACGGAGTCCCATTTTCAGTATAGTTTCTAAGTGTGGCTGAAGCATTTCACTTTTGAGGGCTAAATTACCTAGTTGTCTTAGGATTGAGCTCTGGTGTTCTTCGTAAAAGTTGTAGAGAATATTCTTATCTAAATGGTGACAAACAACCAGAACCTAAGTATAAGTCTAAGTGCCTCAAAAAGTTCCTGTAGTTTGCAAATATGTAGTTGAAAGTTAATTAGTGAATTATTAAGTGTTTGGGGAAGCATGCTCTTGTTGTGTGACATGATTTACATATTTTATTTAATTTAAATTAGGTGAATAATGATTTAATGTAAATATATGATGAACAATGACAATGCCATAAGATTAGAACCATGTTTTGAAAGTTGTACCCTATGTTTCAAATTATTGTACCTTGTACTTTAAAGGCTTATACCCTATGTTATGTTGAGTTGTCACCTTGCCATGCTTAGTTGCATATCATACCATTGTGAGTTGTAGTTCGGGATATAAGTTGTTATACCATAAGTATTGTGATTGTGGCATTGGAGACATATTGTGGGTTGTCCTTTGTACACTTTGAGTTGTACCTTGAATATGATTAATGTGGGGGAAGCCGGACATTTTTATCTTGGTCAATGATGTTGGAGGCAAACTGCCAAGATCATTTATTTAAAAATGATTTTTCGATAAAAAAATACTGGACGGGCAATTACGAAAATAGGCTACAGTTTAAGACTTTTTGATGTCGAACGATCAAAATAAAACCCGTACTCCCAAAGTTAGATTCGGGATTATACTTTTCGAAATCTGGTAGAACGATTTTGGTTACTGCAACAACCACGAGCTTGTAAACACCGAATAGAAGCTCCGTTCCAAGCCTTCTACTGTATTCCCAAATGCGAGTCACGAACATAGAGTGGGCTACGGTCTATCGTGATCTTGAACCTACCAATCTAGCCTCTTAAGATTTATGTGAAAACCCTAACTCACAAATAATAATTATTTCAGAATTAAGAGAATAAGCACTTATAATAACCTTGGGGCATAAATTAATTTATATAGTCAGTATAAAATTAATTACCTCAATGTGGGCCCGTTCAATACACACAAAGTGTACTAGCACAGCGAGTCGGAACAATAGATGACGCTATTATCTATTTTTCGTAAGCAAGACAAGCCTATTAAAACTCTATGCTACAGTTGTACTGATGGTTTGTCCAATTTCATATAAATAGTGAATTAAAACTTATATTCTATAAGAACCTATAATCTGGTCTTCTATGTGCAAGTCGTACTTTACACACTAGATTAAATACTGTACAGAATAAAGGACATCCATGCATAACATTTAAAGAAATGATATTGCATTTATTACTCATTAAGATACTCATAAAATGAAAAACTAATTTTATTAAAAATAAAATTAAATACTAAAACCAACAAAAATCATAGTTTTTAGTATACAATCATGACAATTTTTCACTTATACACAAAACTATGCTGTCATACATTTGACTCCCATATTCTCTACATGATTGTTAAAAGTCTTAGCCGGAAGGCTTTTTGTAAAAGGATCTGCAAGGTTGTCCCCTGATGCAATTTTAATCACAGCAGCATCACCCCTCTATACAATTTCTCGTATCAAGTGATACTTATACCCAATTTGCTTTCTTTTCTTGTGGACTCTTGGCTCATTCGATTTTGCAACCGCTTCGCTATTGTCACAATAAAGTGTAATAGCTGACATAACTGAAGGCACCACATCTACATCTAGCAGGAAGTTCCTGAGCTAAACGGTCTCCTTGGCTGCTTGAGAAGCTGCCACGTACTCGACCTCCATGGTGGAATCGGCAATGCATGACTATTTGATACGGCTTCAACTTATAACTCCACCTCTCAAGGTAAACACATATCGTGAGATTGATTTATGAGAATCTTTGTCTAACTAAAAGTCCAAGTTTGTGTACCCTAAAGGTACTAGACTATCTGCTTCGTAAACCAACATATAATCATTATTCCTTTTCAGGTACTTACCTCGAAACCGTTATAAAAACCAGCTAAAATCGGCCCTGAAAATCATTGGCTAGCGCTGTTGCCAATGGCTATTTTTCCTGCCTATTTTTGCTAGATTTTAGGACCGTTTTGCTACAGTTTTTTAATGCATAAAACCTACTAAAAGCTTACTAAAAAAGCTGTTGCAAAACTGTAGAAAAACTGCCGCGATTCGTGTTCCAAAAATTCTGAAACCACCGTCGGTGCCACCAATTTTGTCGCCACCTATTCTTCGTATTCTTTATGCATTGAAAAATGTTCTTACATATATCGAACAATATCTAAAGAACAAATAAAGTTTTTACATCAAAACCTATGCCCCAAAGGCTCACAATCGATCTAAAAAGTCTAAACTATCATGATCAACTCTCGTGATTAAAAATAATAATAATAATCATCATTCAACCATTCAATCAAATATGAATAAAATAATTATCATAAAATCAGGATTAGAACGCCTGCAAAAATAGTTAGCACAATTTTATAGCTACCTGATCCCTCGAATAAACCATATTCATAAATTAGAACGGCTCTACTACCAATTATTAGATGCAAACTGTCAAGATCATTGATTTCAATACGATTTTTCATTTTAAAAAAAAAATACTGGACGGGCAATAGCCGAAACAGGCTTCAGTTTAAAACTTTTTGAAGCCAAAGGATCAAAATAAAGCCCGTACTTCTAAAGTTAAATTCAGGATTACACCTTTCAAAATATTGTAGAATGATTTATATTACTACAACAACCTCGAGTTTGTAAACACCGACTTGAAGCTTCGATCCAAGACTTCTACTGTATTCTTGAATACGAGTCATGAACGTAGGGTGGGGCTACGATTTATAGTGATCTTGACCCTACCAATCTATCCTCTTAGGATTTACATGAAACCCTAATTCACAATGTGTGGAATGTAATGTGGGTTAGGGTTAGCATAACCACATATATACAGGGCTACAACAGGAACCTATTGAGTAAATATAACTTGGGTTTCAAATGTAATTATGAAAAACCATCTGCCCTTTAGATAATTTCATGAAAACATAAATTACAATTCATACCAGTAAAGAATCGTAATTGCAATCCCAGCCACATACCCAAAACCAATTATTCAACCTCCTATTATTAAATACTTAACTCATCTACCTATGTTAAGATTCTCAATACCTGCTAATTAAATTTAATTACTTACAATTTATTTTAATTGGCTTCTTTAAAAATCCTTAAGTCCTTCCCCTTAACTTATTTGACGGCCGGATAATTAAATCCACCTACATAGTTTAGCCCGGTCAAAACTTATAAGCTTCCTTAAGGGGGTATCGTCAATTCTGAATAACCGGGACGTAGATTTTGTCAATAATTAATATTCACCATATAATTAATACTGCTATCCAACTCACCTTGACTATTGACCCATAAAAGATCGCACACTTTAATGAATCAAAACAACGAATATTAAATATATGCAAATAATAATTATTTCGAGATTAAGAGATAAGTACTCATAATAACCTTGGGGTGCGAATTAATTCATATAGTTAGTATAAAACTAATTACCCTAATGTGGCCGGTCCCGTTCAATACACATAAAGTGTACTAGCGCAACGAGTCGAAATAATATAGGTCATTATTTTCTGTTTTCCGTAATTAAGTCAGACCTACTAAAATTTTGTGTAGCAATCGTACCGATAGTTTGCCAAATTTTATCTAAACTGTGAACTAAAACTTATATTCTATAAAAACCTATAATATGATCTTTTGTGTACAAATCGTACTCTACACACTAAATTAGATACTGTACAGAATAAAGGACATTTATGCATAACATTTAAATAAATGAAATTACATTCATTGCTCATTAAGATTCTTATAAAATAGAAAAATAATTTTAAAAAAAATAAAATTAAATACTAAAACCCACAAACATTATGGTTTTTAGTATATAACCATGACAATCTCTCACTTATACTTAAAACCATGTTGCCATACATCTAACTCCCATATTCTCTAGATGACTGTCAAAAGTCTTAACTAATGGGCTCTTTGTAAAAGGATCTGCAAGGTTGTTCCCTAATGCAATCTTGGTCATAGCAACATCACCTCTCTGGACAATATCTCGTATCAGATGATACTTACGCTCAATGTGCTTTCCTTTCTTGTGGACTCCTAGCTCCTTCGAGTTTGTTACTGCTCCACTATTGTCATAATAAAGTGTAATAGCCGACTGAACTGAAGGCACCACATCTAGATACAACACAAAGTGCTTAAGCCAAATGGTCTCCTTGGCTGCTTTAGAAGCTTCCACATTGTAGTGACCGAGTCCCTTTTTACTTTTAATATTTAATCGAAACATGTTTTGAGACCTTCGGTGGATTTGAGAAAAGTGTTAATTTGGAGGGAGAATTAAAATTTTAATTACGTAATGAGGATGATATTGATGCGGGTGTGATAATGGAAAGATTCAAATACTAATATGGGAGCAAAGTTGGGAATTTGAATTGAAAATTTGAGAAAATTCACGGAGTTCTGCTTCAGGGGTCACTGCTCGAGTGGTGGGGGTCCGCTCGAGCAGACTATCGGGATATGTTTGGAGTGTTCTCGAACGTTGGAGACATTTTGGAGTTCTTATATATATATATATATATATATATATATGTGTGTGTGTGTGTAAATACACCTTGACCCACGTGAGCCCTTCTCATTCCTCTTTTCCCCTTCTCTTCTTCTTCCATTCCGAAGAGAGAAAGAGAGATCCAAACACCCTTTGGAAACCCTAACCCTCCACCATGGAAATTGAAGGTTTGATGCAAGAAATGGGGCAAGCAAGGGAAGAAACCAAGATTTCGAGCACGGGAAGGGAAGATAGAGCACCAAGAAGTCAAGAACTTGCTCAATCCAAACCCTATGAGGGAGAAATTGAAGCAATTTCAAGCTTTCGTGCAAATTCGAGGTAGGATTTAGATTCTCTAAGATGTTTGTGTTGATTTGAGTTGATAATTTGTTATATGAGTAAATTATAGTAGATTTCATGCATAATTTGAAGGATTGATTGAATAATGTGTAAGTTGGGTTGGGTTTTCATAAAGAATTTGCTTTTTGAGAAAAGAATGACCTTGATTTGTTCAAATTGGTTGTATAAAAGAGTTTATGAGACTTGAATCTAATGTTTTGGAGTTGAAATTGAGATTTGGGACATGTTTGATGAAGGTTTAAGGGTATGGAGGGTAGAAACTCAAAATAGGGGAAAATCTGGGTTTGTCTCGGGCACCAGCGTGCTCGACCGAAGCCCTGTCCGCTCGAGCAACCAACTGGCAGAGAGTTGGGCGCTCGACGTCCGCTCGAGCGGACTGACTGCGCATGGCCAAATTTGTTCGATCATATCTCCCTCATCCAGACTTCGAATTGGGTCGTTCTTATACTCAAATCGAAGCTCCGAAAGTCCTCTTTACAACAAGACTACTCTCACATGAAAATTCTTTTTGTAGAAAAAGTTATGATTAAAATAGTGAGGGTATGTCAAAATCTCTTAACTATTTTTCACCCATTTTGGCCAAATGTCTTGAAAATAGTTATTTTTATTATTAGTGGACCCCTTTTCATTAAATTTCTTATCCATTGGGCTATGGATACCTATTTTATTATACTTGGGTTGGGATACTTGTATTGTATCAATTGTTGGGGTTTTACTATAGAGTGGGTTTTCAAAATATGACCAAGGTTTTGAAGATAACTCTAGTTGTAAACATATCCATAGCTATCTATGATGGGTGCATTCTGTTTTATTTGAATGGCATGGTCATGTTTGAGTTAATTACGCGTTGACACGCTATGTTGTTGATAAATGAGAATTGGGGTTTGGGTTTAAAGAGCCGGCATATCAAAACTGAAATAAATACTGGTTAGATTGAAGGTTGTTATAATCTGTTGTAAACTTATTCCGTAACATTATGTGACACATGTTGATGTCAAGCCTAAATTGTGAGTTTTATTCGGTAAAACTGATGAATTTATGAATTTGAGACCACATGAATGGTTAATCCGGGTTTGAGCCCTAAAATAATGGAAATGTGGATAATGGAATTGTGTAATGAACGGGTTTGGTGAGAGGAACCATTTGGGTTGGACTCACGTATGTGATTTGTGTTATGAAATGCTAAAAAAGACCGGTTTTGAATTGCTCAAGTTGGGCACGAGTTGCTCCTCGGTGAAAGTTAGAAAAATTGTGTAGATTGGGTTCTCTACTCGTCGGCTAACAACCGAGAATAGACGTTTGGGTTCTCTGCCCGTCGGCTTGTGACTAAGAAAGGATGATAGGGTTCTCTGCCCTCCGGTTGACAACCGGGAAGAGACGAGTCGTGTCAGGGTATAGAACGTTCCGTTACTCCGTAGGGCCTGCGTGGCCGGGTTGAATATAACATTACGGGGTCTATACGCTCGTCCAGTGCCGGTGCCTATGTTTTGAGTCATGAATTGGTAAAATATGAAATGTGTTGACAAAGCGTGGGTATATGCGTGTGTTATATATAATTGGGTTGGTGGAACTTTAACTTGTAAATGTAATAAAATGGTAATGTGTAATGGGACAATTGAAAGGGGCAAAGATGTGTTGGGTTAGTGGTGAATGAAAAATGAGTTGGACCAATTGAAATATGGTAGAAAGGTTAATTTCATGGAAATTCATAAGCATGAGGCAATAATCTTGTTACAAAAACTCGGTTGTGCAATGTGAAGTTCTGTTGGGGATAAATAAGAAGATTTTGATTAATTTTTTTTGTGCACCCATTACACCTCACAAATCATGCATCACATTTGAGTTTATCTTATCCTACGAGTTTCGGCTCACGTACGTATACTAAACCATTTTAGGTTTCAAGGATCAGGAGCGATACCCAGGACCAAGATTGCATTATGGGAGAGGCTAGAAGTCAGAAGAAAAATTTTATATATCTCTGTATTTGTACCATGTTTGTATGTAAATTTGAGCGAATGAGTATAATGATATCGTGGTTGTAGACAAACCCTTAGAGAATCTCAAGCTTTTATTTGAAATTGTAGATGAATGAGAAGTTAATTGTTTAGAGAAGATTTTCATTTTGGATTGGTTTCCAAAAATATATTAAAGTTATATTGAATTGGGTCAGGGGCACTACAAATTGTATCAGAGCTCTAGGTACGAATACCTAGGAACCGTGGGAAGTAAGGATGACCTTTATATGAGAATTGTTTATTGAGATTAGGCACCACTACACGGCTTGAATTCTGTGCTTGCATGGTTGCAATTGAATTATTTTGCGCATGTTATGTGTTGTTTATATGAGCATGGAGGTCAAGCCTTGGGGTGATGTGACATGCCAAATGGCGTCCGGTTAACTACTTTGGGATTTGAAATAGAAAAGCGTTTGGCCGACGTTCTTTCTATGAGAAATATGAATTAGTTGCCTGGATCGTCACATTACTTTGAGGCTTTCCCCCGGTATGTGAATATGTGGATGTGATGTGACTAGGTGTTGAATGATATGTAGCTTGGCTTTCGGAGGCTAGATTGAGCTTGACCTAGTTAGGTGTTATGATATCCTTGTTGTAGGGATTATGCCTGTGGGGCTAGGATGTGTTGTGAACTGGACGGTGGTATGAGTAGTGGAATTAGGACCTGATGGCCAGTAATTGTGGTGGGTGTAAGCTCGTGAGACAAGCATTGATTGTTTAAAGTGTATTGCACCCGGGTGACTTGGGGTTGACCATAGTTAGTCGCCCGTTATGTGTTGTGCTACCCATTATTTGACGAGCAAGTGTGGTAGAGTGTTACCTTTTGGAGGTTATTTATTGTGGTTGGATACGAGGTGTTATTTTAGGCGCGTTGGGGATTATGTACGTCATGATCCATGTACCCCAAGATTGGGTATGGACGGGAACGTAGTGGACAGGAGCGTAATAACCTCCAGCCTAAAGTGTGTTAGAAAGTTTGTGCTTAGGCATGTGTTTGGGAATGTCTCTTACCCTGAGGGGTGTTATTGGTGACCACGGTGGCATCTTGTGATTTTGGAGGTTAGATTAATAACACGTGTTTTCCTCCTAGCGTGATGCTAAGTCGTGTTTCTTGATAAAAGTTAAAAGCGTATGAGGAAAGAATATGTGGACTAAAGATGTTATCGATAGGTTGGTTGTCGAGTGATAAGTGTGTACGTAAGAGGAGATGTATATTGATGGTAGTTGTGATGTGGTGAACGAAGATTCGAGGTCTTTTAGGGAGTTTCACGAAGAAGAGTTTTGTGATTTGGGTTGTTGTTCTCGAGAGTAAGAGCTTATGTGGGATACATAGTGTTTGGTAAGAATGCGAGTGTGTGACGTTTGTGAGGCTTGTGATAAATGTTGTTGGTGTAGTTGACTCGATCATCTTAGGATGATTTGTTTGTATGAGGAGATCCTATGAGGGGGTGATGGTGGTAGTATGTGACATGGTGTAAGATCCAGAGATGATGGTGTTATCTTACCCTTAGGGGCGAGGGATAGGATGGTGCCATTTGGTTGAGAGTTTGTGAGTGAAGTTCATTTTGTTCAAATTGCTTGTAGTTGCTTTCGTGTTCAGATAGTGGGTGCCGGTGGTACTTGTGTGGTGACATAAGAGACGGGTGTTCTCAGCTAAATGTTTATGTTTTTGGTGGGTATATCGGAGCCACGAGCTAAAGACTGTGGTGTGGGTTTTGTCCTCCCGTTTGATTGTTACTTACCTATAGGAAATCAAGTTGATTTGTTACAACCCTGTGAGGAGATGTTCTAAAGTGATTTGAATACATAAGTGGTGTTATGCCCTGATGGGTAATCGGTAAGGGCCTTACTGATGCATGTACTACATTGTTGGAGTGTGAGGGAGTGGATAATAGTTAATGTGCTTGGGTAGAGATCTAAGTGTGAAGACCTAGTACGATGAATGATATACTCATTGTGAATGTACGTGTGCGGAGTAGCCTTCCCTTGGAGATTGGATTGGTAGACTAAGAATGTTTGTCCTCGTTGACGAGAAAGTTCATGTCGAGGCATAGAATCTTTTTGTACTGCTTAACCAAGAGCCGTTAACCGTGGCGTGTAGCTTATTCTGGGTTGTGTGAGTGTGGTTGGATCTTTAATTCTTGGTAGAATGGGAATTTAGTTGGAATCTTGTCGTTGGAATATTCACGTGGTGGGTTTAATAGGCTCTTGTGAGTCTAAAATTGTGTTATGTTTGGAAGCTTTAGATTATACTGATTTCTTAAAACGTGAAGAGTGGGTCGACTGTTTGAAGGGCAGATGCGAATGTATATGCGAATGTATATGGTTTTAGTCTGTATAAGCGATTACCGGTGAAACATTTAACTTATGAGGTGTGTATAATCCTAGTTTCTCATGGAGTTTAGGTAGTTGTGTTAGCGTTGATGGCTGAAGGAATCAAGTAATGCCGTACAAGAAGTGATATTGTTTTAAGTTTGTGATAATTGGTTGGCCGTAAGGGCATGGGTGATTTTTGGGATAACACGTGTAACCCTTGTAAACAATGTCCGAGTTTGGCAATATGTGTTTGGGTTGGAAAGGTAGTCCTCAGTATGCATTGGAGTACAACAGTGAGTTAGATCATAATGCGACGAAGTCGAAAGAATCCAAGCAGTGGTGAGACCTGTGATGCATAATGCAATGGTTGAGAAGGTTTAGCCTTTGGGAACGTGTATGTGACGTGAGATGGTGGTCATGAAGGAGTGGTGGACTCTAGTTCTGGTGTTGATTTTGGGTAAGAAATGATGTTATATTAAACAATGAACCGTTTTAAATTAGTCATGCCTAATAGGAGTACAACCCGATGAATTTGGATAATTCTAATATTTGTAAAACGTTGGTATTCAGAAGTTAGCACCCTTGAGTTATATCATTTTTGGAAGAACGACCAAGATCACGGGATTAAGAAGGATGCTATGTGGACCGAGTGATTACCGAAGTGTCTTGACTGATATTAAGATTGGAAGAAAATTTGGCATGACCTAAGACGAATTTCGAGGATGAAATTTCCTAAGTGGGAGAGATTGTAGTGACCCGGTCCTTTTTATTTTTAAGATTTAATCGAAACATGTTTTGAGACCTTCGGTAGATTTGACAAAAGTGCTAATTTGGAGGGATAATTAAAATTTTAATTTTGTAATGAGGATGATATTGATGCGGGTGTGATAATGGAAAGATTCAAATATTAATATGTGAGCAAAGTTGGGAATTTCAATTGAAATTTTGAGAAAATTCACAGAGTTCTGCTTCAAGGGTCACCGCTCGAGCGGTGGGGGTCCGCTCGAGCAGACTATCGGGATATATTTGGAGTGTTCTCGAACGTTGGAGACATTTTGGGGTATATATATATATATATATATATATATATATATATGTGTGTGTGTGTGTGTGTGTAAATACACCTTGACCCACGTGAGCCCTTCTCATTCTTTTTCCCTTCTCTTTTTCTT
>JAOTRH010168180.1:0-12519 GCA_034768845.1 Heliamphora exappendiculata
TCGATTTTGGTTTCGGGACATCGGGCCGCAGCTTGTGGCCCACCAAATCGTTCAGGAGTGACAGACCTCCTCTGCGCCAGATCTCAGCCTACAGAGCAAAGAGCGTCTGGCTGACCGACTGACTGACGGGAGCGACGGGACTCGAACCCGCGACCTCCGGCGTGACAGGAGACCCAAAGGATCGTAGATCGGCTTTCTGAAGCGGTTTGAGGATCGGCGAAGGACGGCCTCGATTGGTCTCGGTAAGCGAGCGATGTGCCCCAAGTTGGGGCCCAGACGCCGCGCCGCACAAGGGACCCGGTGCAAGTCGGCGCCTGGCTGGCCAATAGGTGCAACCGGGTCCCTTACAGCCGACAGGAGGTAGTCCAGATGAACGCCGATCGAAACCACGAAGGCGAGAAAGGCTCGCTGCAGATCCGCGCCTACAAGGGCCGGCCCTTCTACTAAGCGAGGTGGCGCGACATCCACCGCACCCAGCATCGCAGGCGCCTAGGCCGGGCCTGGGTGGAGCGCGACAGGGACGGGAGGTGGGTGCCGAAGAAGGGCGGGGCGCGCGACGGCTGCCTCGACCGGCGCCGCGCCTATCCGCTGATGGCGCGGGTGATCGCCGAACATGAAGATCGCCTGCGCCGCGAAGTACCGGAACGACGGGAGGCACGCTTCGAGGACGCGGCGGAGGCCTGGCTCTGCCACCTGCGGACCGAGAGACGTGCGAAGCCCTCGACGCTCCGCAACTACGGGATCCTCCTGGCGAGGCCGAGCGGCTCCCGTCGTCAGAGAGGGGCGCGGATCATGCGGACCTTCGGTCGACGGCGCCTCTTCGGTATCGCCACCAAGGACGTGCGCCAGTTCCTTTCCCGACTGGACCACGAGGACCTCTCGCCCCGCACCGTGAACATCCACAGCCAGGTCCTCCACGCGATCTTCGAGTTCGCGCGGCGCGAGGAGACCTTCGGGCTGCCGGAGAACCCGGTGGCGAGGACGAGCAGGAGACCCGAAGACGCGACCGGCCCGATCGAGACCTTCGAGCCGGACGAGATCCGGGCGATCGCGTCGGCGGCCAGAGCCGGGAGGCACCGACGCCGCACCGGCTACCGGCACTCGGCCTACTCGCTGGAGACCGAGCGGGAGTGGCAGCGGATCAACGACCAGGACGCGTCGCTCTTCATCGTCGCGGCGATGACCGGGCTGCGACTCGGAGAGCTGGGCGCGCTGCGCTGGAAGGACGTGAACATCGAGGGAGGGTTCATCAATGTCTCGCGGTCGATCTCGGCAGGCGAGGAGTCCAGCACGAAGTCACGACGCTCGCGGGTGGTGCCGCTGGCGGCGCAGGCGGTCGAGGAGCTCGGGCGCCTACGCTCCCGCCTCCACTTCCTCGGCCGCGAGGACCACGTCTTCTGCCGTCCCGACGGCGGCCCGCTCGATCGCACCGCGGTCCGCCGCCGCTTCGTCCGGGCACAGGAGACGGTGGGGCTGCGGGTCCGGCGGTTCCACGACGTGCGCCACACCTTCGGCAGCCTCGCGATCAGGCGCTTCGACATCGTCGCGGTGAAGGAGATGATGGGCCACTCGAAGCTGACGACGACCGAGCGCTACCTGCACTCGCGCCCGCGGCCCACCGATGCGGCGACGCTCACCGAGATCTTCTCCGAAGGAGAGGAAGACCGGGCGGCCTAATCGTCCTCGAAGAGGGAGGTCAGGTGCTCGTCGAGGAGCGATTTCGGCGAGTACCAGAGCCTCCCGATCTTGCAGGCCGGGATCACTCCGCGCCGCATGTACTCGAGGGCGGTGGTGCGCCGGACCCGGAGGATCTCGGCGACATCATCGGGTGTGAGCAGTTCGTCGCGGCTGAATCGGAGTGGACCATCCATCAGGCCCTATCGACGATACGCCCGCCCTCGCGGCCGCACGGCCAACACGTCGATCACCTTCTCGTCGGTGCGCCGGTCGAAGATCACGCGCCACTCCCCCACTCGCAGGCGCCAGAGTCGTTCGGGGCCCTGGAGCCGCTTGACATCGCCATCCGGAAGCTCGCCGATGGCGGCGGCGATTCTCTGCCGATCCTTGCGACCCAGTCGGCGAAGCGACTTGAGCGCGGCTGGCCGGACCTCGATCCGCCAACCGCCGGTCTCAGCCAGCGTTCAGCTCCGCCTCGACCTCGGACCAGGCGATGCCCGGCTCCTTCCGCGACTCCTGAATCGCCCGACGGTCCTCGTCGGTCATCTCCTCATCGTCGAGGGGCGCGGCGTCGAGCTTTGCGACGATCGGATCCTGGGCACGCCGAAGCAGTATCGCCGCAGCAGGCAGCGATTCATCCGGGAGCGCGTCGACGAGGCGATGAAGCTCGGTCTTGGTCATGGCCTGAAGGTAGCACCGACCCTGGCACTTCGAGGTAGTCCGAAACGATTTGTAGTGGCCCAACGGAGCGAGCGGCCTAAGCGGCGCGCATGTCGCCCGAGTCTTCCGCCGACCGGTCCTTTGCGGATGGCGTCCCGTGCCCACCCCCGTACCACTTACCGGTGAAGGTCCAAAGCTCGTAGTAGAAGAGCCACTCCGCTATCCACGGGACGATCGTCTGGTCGATCCGCTTCTCCGCACTCCATTGACGGGGGTAACAGACGCAGAGGTGATCATCGTCATAGACGTGCGGAAGCACGCCTCGCTCTGGTCGCTGCAGTTGTGGCGAGAGCACGGTGAGTACCGGCGAGACCGGCGCCTTGTACTCGATTCGCACGAGGTAGCGATCGCTCTGGGCAGTCGGCTGAAAGTCCCCTTCCCAGCGGAGCATCCCTCGCCCGAAGCTGACGCTGCGGGTGGTCGGCAGCTGCCCCAGCAGGAAGGCCTGCTGGGGCACCGTCTTGGCACCTTTAGCTTTTCGCCGAGCCATAGAAATCGTGAGGTTTTACGACGGCAGCGCCGGCACCCGCCAGAGCCAGCGACCCGGTCGACCGATTGAAGCCGAGACTGCCTTCGCGGCGGCGCTCGAACATGCGGTCGCCGAGTCGCTCGGCTGCCCGCTCGACAGGATCCTCACCGAAGCTCTCGGCGAGGCGGCCGGCGATCTTGCCGAGGCCGGTCTGCTCCGCCGCAGCCCGGAGATCGGTCTGGAGCTGCTCCAGCCAGCCGAAAAACTGCTCGGCAAGCTCAGGGTGGGCGGCCCACTTGTCGACGAAGTTCTCCTGCTCCTGGACCGGGTTCGGGACGCTCCAAATCTCACCATCGCGCTCGATGTGGATGGGCATCGCGGCGGCGGTCCCGAGGAGCGCCTGAAAGAGGTCGCCCTCACCGGTGTAGGCCCGGGCCGCAAGCGTCGTCACCATGATCGAGGCTGGCCTTTCGTCGAGGTTCTCGGCGAAGTACAGGTTTCGGTGATGCTTCAGCGCCTGAATAGTGCGCTGAAGGGTGGTCTTGACCTCGGAGTCCGGGATCTCTTCGGGTTCGACCCGCGCGGCCTCGGCGAGCGCCGCTCGCTTGACAATGAACTCGGCTGCCATCTGACGCTTGAACCACTCCCCGTAGGCCTTCGGATCGGAGTACTGCCAGCAATGGAGGTCACGATCGGTGAGGAGGATCCCTGTCGAGGAGCCCTCCCGGTCGGGGATCGCGGGCAGCACGTCGAGATGAAACGCGCGCTCATAGCTCAACGTGAAGCAGCGCTTCTTGCTCTCGAAACCGTCTGGCGCGCCGGAGTCGCCGGTGCGGTGGGCGATGTAGCCCTCGAGTGCACGCCCCACCCCGTCCTTCAGCTCGGCCTGGGTGACCTGCGCTTTCTCGAGATTGCGACGGCAAACGAGATCGACGTCGTACTCGTCGCCGTGAAGCGGGCGGACGACGGTCCCGAGCCTGAACGACCCTTGCGGATAGACCTCCCAGCCGTGATCGCCGTCGGCATGCTCGGCGAGCCAGTCGGCGAGGTCGGCGTACTCGGTCGCGGCCGCCCGGAAGAGTTCCTCGGGGATGTCGAGGCTCTCGACGGTCGCGCCCAGAAGCTCGCTGACCTGATCGGCACTCGGGTTATACATCGGTGTCTCCTTTGATTTCGGCTTTGACAGGGGCGAGTGGACGGGCTTCGTGGTCGGCGAAGCGCTCTCTGAAGGCCGGACTGATGTGACGGCTCACATACTCAGCGCGCCCTCGCAGGGCGTCAGGGTCGACGCCGTCGAGCCGCAGCACACCCGCTGCAACCGGTCGGTTGACGCGCAGTACATTCTCCCTCCCTAGGATCAGCTTGGCGGCGTTGGAGGCCCCGATGTTCTGGCCGCGCAGGACTACGTCGATCGCCTCGTGGCCCCAGGCGAGAAGGCCGCCGTCGTCAAGGCGACGGTGGCGGTCGACGGTCTCGACCGTCGTACCGATGCTGAAGACCGCGATCTCCTCGATCTGGCGGCCGAAGGTGTCGATGGCCTCTGCCAGCGCAACCGTGATCGGATTGTTCGCCCAGACACCGCCATCGATAAGGCGAAGGCCGCGGAGCTTGTGGGCGGGGAGGTAGGTCGGCGCCGCGCTCGTCGCCATCGCGACGTCGACCATCAGCTCGGAGCGGTCGCGCTGCAGTCGCTCATGGTGGGGTGTTCGGAAGAGGTAGACGTCGTCGTTGGTGAGGTCATAGCTTGGGATGACGAGGGGCAGCATGCTGTCGCCGAGGAGTCGCTCGCCGAGGATTTCCTCGAGCGCCCGGCGCAAAGGTGCAGGGCTGTACTTGCCAGCAAAGACCCGCCGTAGGGCGCGCTGGCGTCGCCCGGGGAAGATCGCTGGTCCCCTATCCACGTAAAAGGAGGTGATCTGCGCCGGGGATAGCCCGGCTCCGAGGCCGAGGGCAATGATTCCCCCCGTCGAAGTTCCGGCGACCAGGTCGAAGTGGTCACCGATCGAGATGCCGAGGTCGGCCTCCAGGCGCTCGAGAACGGCGGCAGCGAACATGCCCTTGTAGCCGCCCCCGTCGAGGGCGAGGATCTGGAAGCGCTCGCCCATCGCTGCCCTGCGCCTACTTCTTACGCGGGCTGCGCGGCGAGCGATTAGGCGGGGCTAGGGAGATCCCCTTTTCGGAGGCCTTGGTGCCGACGGCTCCAGGAGTTCGACCGAGCTTGAGCCCGATCACCCGGGTCGGCGTGTTGCCTTTGGCCAGGGCACGGAGTTCTTTGACCTGCGTGGGAGTCCAAGGTTTGCCGGTATTTCGCGTTGATCTTGAAATTGAGAGCCTCCGGTCCGAGATTTCGATTGACGAAGCGTAGTTCGTAATAGCGAACTCTATCGGATCTCCCTCGATCGTGCCAGAATCCCGTATTCAAGTTCGTGATCGCGAAATCTGAACAACTCTCGCTCTTTGAGCAAATGCAGAATGCGGTGCCGACGCTCTCCGATGAGGCCGTGATGCGCGTGCTCTGCGAGGAATTACTCGACGAAGGCGAAGTCCAAGGGCCGCCGACTCCCGTGGAGATGCTTGCCTCCCTACGAGGGATCAACGACATCAAGACCGCCGAGCAGCCATTCGCCGGCGTTTTGGCTCCGTCCGACAACGGCTTCGCCGTACGGGTTCGCCAAGCCGATGGCCACGGACGTCAGCGATTCACCATCAGCCACGAGACCGGGCACACTCTCTTGCCCGGATTTCGCGAGGCTCGCCAATACCGTTGCAACGGAGAACAGACTTGGCTAGAGCGGATGTGCGACGTGGCAGGAGCCGAGTTGCTCATGCCGCAGCGTTTTTTCGAGCCGTTGATGGCACAGGGCGATTTTGACCTCGATACGACCGAGGAGCTCGCCGCTCTCTTCGAGGCGAGCATCGAGGCCGCCGCCCGACGCGCCGTAGCGCTGCATCCCGAGCCGGCGATGCTTCTCGTCCTAAGCGACCGCCACAAGCCAGCCGAGGCAGGCCGCGGGGCGGAACTGCCGACCAAGCTTCGACTCGACTACAGCGTTCGGCATGGTGATTGGCCCTTCTTCATGCCTCACAAATCCGCCGACGCATCCGGATTGGGACGGGCGCTCCACGGGGAGATCTTGAACGAGCAGGGGAGCATCGACGAGTTGTGCGTCGATGCGATTGGGACGGTGCAGATCAGCGCCAAGCGATACGGGAGGGAAGGAAGAGTGCTTGCACTGGTGCGCCGCGCGAAATGAGAGTGAGAAGGCGGTGAGCATGGCCAAAGGAACGAGCATCGGCGCAAACATCAAGCGATTTCGCGAAGACCGCGACATGAGTGCGACGGAGCTCGCGAAGAAGGCTGGGATCTCGAAGAGCTACCTCTCCGAGCTCGAAAATCCGAAGGAGGGAACTAAGCAGCCCTCCGCCGAGAAGCTCTACCTGATCGCCAGCGCGCTCGGGGTGGCGATGTCGAATCTGTTGGGTCGACGAATCATCACCGCGCCGTCGACGCAACCACCAGCTTCGTTGGGGACCTTTGTGAAAGCCCACCCTGAGGTGCCTGAGGCCGACATCGAGATGCTGAGCCAGATCCAGTTTCGCGGCGAGCCACCAAAGAGCCTCGAGCGCTGGGAGTTCATCTACCAAGCGATACGCAACAGCGAGGCAATGGACTCATAGAGCACTTCGCCGGATGAAGAGAGCCACCGATCCAGGGGGGCGAAGTCCGACCGTGACACATTAAAAGTCAAGCAGGCGTCACGGTGCGTCGCCTATCTCTCAGTCTGGTGAGATGGTTCTACTCAAGCTGTTCGTCCATCAGCCGCTCACGCCCCAGGGCCGAACCAGCGAGGCATGTGCTCCCCCTGTCACGACGACCAACGTGCAATTCGCCTCTCAAATCTGATCAGGAGCGGGAACGGATGACGATTACTTGAAAGTCATCCACCATGGACTTCCTTGCTGACTATCTGCGCGACATGTCTCAGATTCATGGGTCAGGGGAGGCGAACGTCGAGACCTCCTACTACCCGGCTCTGACCTCCCTCCTCAATCGAGTCGGCGCATCTCTCTCGCCGGCGGTGCATTGTGTTCTGACCCCCAAGAACCGTGGCAGCGGCATTCCTGACGGTGCGATCTTTCTCCAACGCAGCGTTGACGCTCTGGATGATGCGGAGGATCCCGCGGGACACGCGCCCGAGCGGGGCGTGATCGAGGTTAAGGGACTGGAAGCGGACCTCCGAAAAGTCGCCCGCGGAGCGCAGGTCCGTAAGTACCTGGATCGCTACGGACAGGTCCTGGTGACGAACTACCGCGAATTCCTGCAGGTGAGGTCGGCGGCGAACGGTACACCCACCTACGGCGAGGCATTCTGCCTGGCCGATTCCGACGGAGGGTTCTGGAAGCTCGGCCCTAAGCCTGACGCGGACCTCGCCACCTCGTTCGCCGATTATCTGCGTCGCGTCCTCCTGGCCGACGCACCGCTGACCTCACCGCAGGATCTGGCAGCTTTTCTCGCCGCTTACGCGCGGATCGCAAGAGGCCGCGTGGAGCAAGCAGGGAACCTCCCTGCCCTTGCAACTCTCAGGGCGGCATTAGAGGGTGCCCTGGGACTCCGTTTCGAGGGTGAGAGCGGCGACGAGTTCTTCCGCTCGGCACTGATCCAAACCCTCTTCTATGGCGTCTTCGCATCGTGGGTCAACTGGGTCGGAAGCCGACCGCCCGGCCGAACCGGACAGTTCGAGTGGAAGACCGCAGCGTGGACGCTTCGTGTGCCGATGGTACGGGTGCTATTCGAGCAGCTGGCGACGCCGCGGAACCTGCCAGCAGGCCTCGATGAGGTGCTGGACTGGACCGAGGAAGTACTCGCCCGGGTGGAGACCGACCAGTTCTTCGAGCGATTCGAGCGTCGCGAGGCAGTGAGGTATTTCTATGAGCCCTTCCTCGAGGCCTACGATCCGAAACTGAGGCGTGAACTCGGGGTCTGGTACACGCCCCCTGAGGTGGTCAGCTACATGGTCGCGCGAGTCCACGAGTCCCTGCAGAGGGACCTGGGCATCGAACTCGGCCTCGCCGACGAGCGCGTCCACGTCCTGGACCCATGTACGGGAACCGGTTCATTTCTCATCGAGGCCTTGCGCACGGCAGCCCGTGTCCTTGACGAAAAGCACGGGGACGGTCTGGTCGGCCAGGAGGTGAAGGAGGCGGCGCTGACGCGATTCCACGGGTTTGAGATCCTCCCCGCGCCGTTCATCATCACCCACCTCCAACTCGGAATCTTCCTGGCGGAGATCGGGGCACCGCTCGACGGCGACACGGACGAGCGCCCATCCGTTTATCTGACCAACGCCCTGACGGGTTGGAGCGAGGATGCGGAGCAGCTGCTTCCATTCGAGGAGTTCCGGACCGAGCGATCGGCGGCGGGGGACGTCAAGCGGGCCGAGCCGATCCTGGTGGTGGTCGGAAATCCGCCGTACAACGGCTTCACGGGCGTGGGCGATGAGCCTGGGGATGATCTGGTCGCGCCCTACAAGGAAGGCCTTTCCGACCCTCCGTGGGAGATCACGAAGAACAAGCTCGACGACTACTACATCCGATTCTTCCGAGTGGCCGAGCGCCGCATCGCCGAGCGCACCGGCAAAGGGATCATCAGCTACATCTCGAACTTCGGATGGCTCGGGGATCCGTCGGCCGTGGTGATGCGCCGCCACCTCCTTGATGCATTCGACCACGTCTATATCGACAATCTGAACGGCGACAGTCGGGAGACCGGCAAGAAGACGCCGACCGGCGAGCCTGACCCGAGCATCTTCTCCAGCCGCCTCAGTCGCAGCGGCATCCAGGTGGGGGCGGCCATCTCGCTCTTGGTCCGCAGCGAGAAGCGGCGCTCACCCAAACCACGAGTCCTATACCGCGACCTGTGGGGTGGGGCGAAGGCGCAGGACCTAGAGGCCTCGCTGACAATTCCACAGGAGGAGCTGGACTACGAAGAGCTCTCGCCGGAAGAGAAGAACTGGTTTCGCCTCCGTCGCTGGCGTCCGCGGTTGGGATATGAGTCCTGGCCCTCCTTGGTGGATCTCGCCGCCGTCCCGCCCGAGCTCGGCCTGAACGAAAATCGCGGCGAGACCCTGGTAGACGGGGACCGAAAGGCCCTAGGGGAACGGATCTCCCATTTTCTAGATCCGAACGTTGAGGTCGACGATCTCGATCGAAGCGTGGTTGGAGGCCTCCTCGAAAGTTGGTCTGGATATGACAGCGAGGCAGTTCGGCTCGCGGTACAGAAAGTGGGCGGCTATGAGGAAGGCAGACTGAAGCGTTTCCTGGTCCGGCCTTTCGATCTCCGATGGGCGTACCTGGAGACGAGCACGAAGCTCTGGAACCGCTCACGCCCACGGTTTCAGGCGGCCGCAGGCATCGGCAGCGAGTTCCTCCTGGCACGTAAACACGCCCCGCGCGCTCTCGACGGTGCCTCCTTCCTGCTCTCGGCCGAGCTCTCGGATCAGCATGCGCTGCACAAAGACGCCTATGCAATCCCGTTGCTGCTGGCCGAGGAAGAGGGTGCTGAGAGCCCGCTGGCACTCTTCCCGTCCGAGGAGGAAGGGCGAGAGGAGATGCGTTGGCGCCCGAACCTCTCGCCGCTGGCCCTTGCCTATCTGGCGGAGCTTGGCTTCGACGAGAATGCCGATGCGTTTCGCGGCGGCTGGTCCCGCATACCCCTTCCGGCGACGGCCGAGACGCTCGAAGAGTCCGCGGCCCTCGGCGCGCGGATAGGAGCCTTGTTGGACGCCGGAACTCCCCTACCTGGCCTGGACAACTCGACTGTCGGCCATCTGCGTCAACTGGGCGCGATCCAGCGCGATGACGGTGGCAAACCTCAGGCGGGTGACCTTGCGGTCACCGCGGGGTGGTCAAAGATTCAGATGAGGCGCCAGAAAAGCGGTGCGGTTAGCGAAATCGTCATGCCCGGAAGCGGCAGGGTCGTGCGCCGCCAGAGAACGGTAGCCGAGCTCGACTCACTCAGCTCGACCCAAGTTATGAATCTCGGCGACGAAGTTCTCGACCTGTACCTAAACGATACGACCAGTTGGAAGAACGTTCCCGAAGCGTCCTGGAATTTCAAGATCGGCGGATTTCAGGTCCTTCGGAAGTGGCTCTCATATCGCGAGCAGGAGGTGCTGGGCAGACCGCTGAACCTAGACGAAGCGCGCCAGTTCCAAAGCATCGTGAGACGGGTCAGCGAGCTTGCACTCCTCGGCCCGGAGCTTGATCTGAACTACAGAACGACCACCGGGAGCGTCGATCAGGAGCCACTTTCGGGATTCGTCGCCGACCAGATTTAGTCCGGCCCACGACGAATGCTCCTGGCCGCAAATCGATAAGAAGGTCGATGCTTCAGGGATATCCTCGCTGGGCCACATATTGTGGCCCATGAATGTGTCGACGATTTCGGTCGCCTTACCGCGGACCCCGGCTCCTCGAGCCAGAAGCGCGAAGCGGGAGCGACGGGACTCGAACCCGCGACCTCCGGCGTGACAGGCCGGCGCTCTAACCAGCTGAGCTACGCCCCCGAGAGACGACTCGGACGGGCCGGCGGGGGCCCGGACAGGAAAAGCTAGCGGATCGGGGGACGAGAGCGGGTCCGGGTGTTGGCGGGACGCTCGGGGCGGGCGGTGATTAGGCTGCGGCGCATGCGACTGGTCACTTATGACGCCGGGGACGGTGGGCGCGCGGGGATGGTTGTGGACGGCAGGGTTGTCGACGCTTGGGCGGCGCTCGGCGAGCCGCACCGCGGAAGTTTGAAAGAGCTGATCGAGCATGGGCGACTGGACGATCTGCACGCGCGGATCGGCGACACCGGGGCGCCATCGCATCCGCTCTCGGCGGTGACCCTGCTGGCGCCGAGCCAGACCAACACGCACCGTTATGGCCTGGTTGCCGGCCTGCGTTACGACATCAACGACGACAACACGTTGCGCGTCAACTATTCGCATGACTATGGCCGCCATCGCCAGACCGGCGAACTCGCGCCACTGCAGCAGAACGGCGTCCCGACCGACGTCTTCCCGATCAACAACCCGCTGCGGGACGTCAACGGCTTCATCGTCGAGAAGCGTGACCGCCTGTCGTTCGCGATCCTCGATCAGGCGTCGGGCGAATATCGCGGCAAGTTCGGCGGCCTGACGGTGAACCTTGGCGTCCGCGCGCCGTTTTTCACCCGCGACCTGAACAATTTCTGCTTCACCACCGGTTCGAACGGCTTCGTCGATTGTTTAGGCCGCAACAACAGCGCGGCCAACGCCATCTATGCCGCCGCCAATCCTTATAGCTATACCCCCGCGACCGGCACCACCGCCGCTACCGTCCTCGGTTACGCACCGCCGCAGCAGCGCATCTATCACTATAGCCGCGTGCTGCCGAACGTCGGCCTTACCTACAAGTTCGCTGGCAACTTCACGACGTACTTCAACTATTCGAAGGGCTTGCAGGTCCCCGGCACCGACAACCTGTATAATGCGATGTATTATCCGGTCGGCTCGCCGCAGGCCAAGCCCGTGCCGGAAACCTCGGACAATTTCGATGCCGGTATCCGTTACACGACGCCGACCATCCAGGCGTTCGTCGGCCCATGGTACACGCGCTTCACCAACCGCCTGGCGAGCGCCTACGACCCCGACACGCAGACCACCTTCTACCGCAACCTCGGTCGCGTGGATAAATACGGCATCGACGGCAGCATCTCCTGGCGGCCGATCCGCGAGGTCACGGCCTATATCTTCGGCTCGTATCTGCACTCGGAGATCAAGAACAACGTCTCGCTCGGCAACTGCACCACAACCACAACCGTCAATTGCACTACAATCGGCCAGCCGATCTACGCCCTGACGGCCGGCAAGCGTGAATCCGGCTCGCCGACCTACACGTTCGGCGGTCGCCTGGCCGGCTCGTTCGGCCCCATCGACCTGGCCGTGCAGGCCAAGCGCACCGGTCCGCGTTACCTGAACGACCAGAACGTGCCGGCGCTGCAGTGCACGGTAACGGTGGTGAATTCCGCCTGCCCGACCACGGCAACCTCGTTCCAGGTCTATGGTGCCAAGACGCCGGCCTATACCCAGGTCGACCTCGACGCCCGGATCAAGATGGGCTGGGCCGGTTTGAATGATACCACCTATATCCAGCTCAACGTGCAGAACCTGTTCAACGAGTTCTACGTCGGCGGCTTCTCCGGCGGTTCGACCACGCAATACAATGTGCCGAACGCCCAGATCGGCAGCCCGCGTGCCTTCATCGCGTCGCTCAACGTTCAGTTCTGATCGTTCGAGCAAGGCTGGGAAATTGGCCGCCGTCCGATGGGACGGCGGCCTTTTTCTTGTCCGGTGCAGGCGGTGACGAGTCCGTGATCCCACCCGCCTTCCCGCGAAAATCGCGCGATTTTGCGCTCGCGGCGCAGGCGGGGTAAGAGCCGCAGCGATGCCTCTCCTCTCCACGCCCACGATCTTCAAGCGGCCGTTCTTCGAGGACAAGGGCCGTGCCTTCTGGCGCCTCCAGGCAGCGGGGTGGAGCGGCTACCTCATCCTGCGCAGCGTCTCGGCCTTGTCCGGCGGGCTGTCGCTCGACGCGATCGTGCCGGTGCTGGTCGAATCGATCGTCGGCTATTG
>JAOTRH010168191.1:0-12518 GCA_034768845.1 Heliamphora exappendiculata
TTCCGTCTCCCCGACTACAATGCACACACATACATGCATTTTTAACTAAAGTTAACATATATCGAACCCCCTTTTCCGTCCATGTTAACCCAGATTAATGTTCCTCGAACCACTTTTTCGTCCTCAGAACATCAAACCACATTTCCGTCCACGGACCACTTTTTCGTCCAGCACACATCGGACCACTTTTTTGACCATAGGACATCGGATCACATTTTCGTTCATCCACGCAACTACACACACACATAGTGTCACTAAAACCAGAGTTTTAGATACCACAAGACCACATATCCATCCTATAACATAAAATGAGAAGTTTAAATGCACATAACCACGTAAAACACTACATTTCACATAACGACACCACGTGCCACACAACCAGGCCTCCACTCACCAGACAACCCGTCCACTCACCGGGACAACCAACGATGCAGAAAGCCAAAACTTAACCTGAAGACCAACACCACTCGAGCGCTTGAGCACTCAACCACCGTTCGAGCGGTCCCCTACCAACGTACATCTCTACCACCACCTCGCACGAGCAGACGGCCACCGCTCGAGCGGTCACCCACCGACCCAACTCTCGGCCACCAGCCCGCTCGAGCGCACAACCACCGCTCAAGCGGTCAACACTGGGAGAAAACCCAAACCAAGAAACAAAACTAAACCCCCGCACACAACGATGCACTAACCACCACAAACACAATCGTGCACCAAAAACTCGCATCTAATCATGCACATCATACACCTAACACAAACCCACGACGCCCACACGCGCCCAACGTAAACAATAAACCTACAAAACACGACCTAACCTAAGGCCAACACAAACCTCCCACAAAATGGTTCTCACCAAAATCGCATCTCTAGAAAGAAAATCAGACCCAACACGTCTCGCACCCAACGATGCACCAACCACCACACACACGACCGTGCCCCAACACCCTCTCTGTGACTTCAATTGATAGGACCCCATAATCCAATCAACTAAAAAGCCAATAGAGGAGAGCAGTCGATCGAGCCCCATAACCCAATCGACTAAAAGGCCACCACACAACCAGAAAAAATCCCCAAGGCCCCAACACAACCAACACAGGCTCACTCATGTCCAACACAGCCAACACGGACCCACTCATGTTCAACACAGCCAACATGAACCCACTCACGTCCAACACTTGCCCACGATGCCCCAAGAAACAAGAAACTTGATAAAAGGGGCCAACAAAGATGAAAAGTAACTTTTTTCCAAATATTCAGCCAAAAATGGGTGAAAAATAGTTAAGAAATTTTGACACACCCTCACTCTTTTGGTTATAACTTTTTCTACAAAAGCAATTTAATGTGAGAGATGTGCCATTGGAAAGAAGACTTCTGGAACTTCAATTTGAGTACAAGAACAACCCGATTTGGAGTTCGGATGAGGGAGATATCATCAATTTATAGCTTGATCAAATTGAGTGTTCCAAGTCCTCGATGTCTACTTAAGTTCATAAATGGATCTCTTAAGCTTGCACAACATGTGCTCCTGGCCCTTTGTAATGAATTCGTCTGGTTGTATCATATAGATACACTCTTCAAAACTTTCGTTAAGGAAGGCTGTCTTGACATCCATTTGCCAGATTTTGTAATCGAAATGTGCGGCAATGGATAAGAGAATCCAGATAGACTTAAGCATGGCTACTGGTGAAAAGGTTTTCTCATAGTCGATCCCTTCTTTCTGAGTGAACTTTTTAGCAATAAACTTAACTTTGAAGGTTTTAAGCTTCCCGTCTACTCCTATCTTTTTCTTGTAGATTCACTTGCATCTAATGAATTTTATCCTTTCGGGTGATTCTACAAGTTTCCAGACCTGATTGGAATATATAGATTTCATCTCTAAATTCATAGCCCTTTGCCAAAGATCTGCATCTTTGTCTTGTAGTGCTTCATTGTAGTTACAGGGCACAGTATCCAGTTCTGCCAGGAACTTGTCAAACGACTCTCCCAAGAACATATACCGATCAGGTTGATAAACAACCCTGCCACTACGATGAGGCACTACCTGTGTCTGTGTACTAGTAGTAACAGACCTTCTGATCCTTAGAATTATAAAATAGACACCCTTCTTTCCCCTAGGATATCCCACAAAGAAACAGACTTCCGTCATCGGTTCCAACTTACCCGCGTTCCCTTTGAGCACATGTGCTGGACATCCCCAAATCTGAATGTGTTTTAGACTAGGCTTACGCTTGGTCCACAATTCTGTAGGAGTAGAAGGTACTGACTTAGAAGGTACCAAGTTCAGAATGTAAGTCGCTGTCTCAAAAGAGAGTCCCCAAAATGAATCTAATAAATCTGAATAACTCATCATTGACCTTACCATCTCCATAAGAGTCTCATTCTTTCTTTCTGCTACATCATTCTGCTATGGAGTGCCAGGTGCAGTCATCTGGGATATAATCCCCTCTGATGACAGGTGGTCCTTAAATTATCCAAAGAGGTATTCTCCACCACGGTTGGATCGTAGTCATTTGATACTTTTACTAAGACGCTTCTCCGCCTCAGCCTTATATTCTTTGAATTTTTCGAAGTATTCAGACTGATGGTGCATCAAGTAAATGTATCCATACCTTGAGTAGTCATCAATGAAACTGACGAAGTACTCAAAGTCACCTCTAGCCCGAATTGTCATAGGACCACACACATCAGAATGAACCAACTCCAACGGTTCTTTAGCTCTATAGCCTTTGGCCGAAAATTGCCTCTTGATCATCTTACCCTCTAAGCAAGATTTACAGACTGGAAGTGCCTTCACTTCTAATGAACTCAAAGGTCCATCTGCTACCAGTCTATTTATTATTTTTAGATTAATATGACCCAAGCATAAGTGCCAAAGAAATGTTTGGTTTATTAAAGAAGAAAATTTTCTCTTATATGGTAAATTAGATGATTATTCGTTTCAGTTAGTTGTAGTATAGAAGAGATTAGAGTAATAATATAAAGATAATCCACCAATGTACCAAAACAGATAACCCATTTATTATCCTCAATAACCACAGAGTAATTAAAATAAATAAAATATCCGTTTTGAGTCAATCTAGAAACGGAAACTAAGTTCCTTCTAATGACAGGTACATAAAGACAATCTCTCAATATAAAAATCCGATCTTTACCAAAACTGAGAGTGACATCTTCTACTGTAACTGCTGTTACCTTTGTATTATTGCCCATATGCAGGTAAATCTTCCCATCACTAAGTTGTCGAGTTTCTTGGAACTCCTGCAATAAATTACAGACATGATTAGTGGCTCCCGTATCTACACACTAGGTACTGGTAGATAACACCGCAAAACATATTTTCACAACCAGTGAATATAAATTACGCTGTTTGTTCTGCCTACTGAGAAATATTGGACATAGCTTTTTCCTGTGCCGGGTCTGGTTGCAGTGAAAACGTGTTTCCCTGTTTCTAAACATTTTTCTTCTTCATGCATTTCGGCCTCGAGGAAGAACCTTTTTCTGAAACATAAGCATTTTCTGTTATTAAAGGATTACCATTTGTAGTTAAAGTTATATGCAACTTACATTTTCAGTCAATAAAATTTAGTCCCGTAAGTTTGTTTTCTTTAAGTATTGAAACGAGTGGGTTGAAATCGATTTTAATCCTGAGAATCACATAATTAAAAAAACCGTTAATTATGATGAGAAAAATTATAAATTTATTTTAATTTGGTTCCCTCTACCATTTTTAAAATTAAATTCGCTAGCAACTTGGTAACCCGAGAATAGCATGCCACGATGGGTGGACGTCTACTATCCTTCATATGACCAGACATACTAATTTTTTTTAATTTTACTATCTAGACAACTGACCATGCCAAGTAAAATTAAATAGCTGACATAGTTTCGGTCCAACATGTAATAGCAGTGACTCAGATGGATATGATACTATTATATACAGTTAAGTGTTAACCATCATCTAATCCCAAATTAATTATTTCGCAATGAACCCTTCAGATGGAGAAGTAATTCACACTAACAATTATCCAGAATTATCTCAAAAGAAAGTTTGTACTTGCGATATTGCAATTAATCTGTTCGATGGGAAGGAAGGTCTTGTTGTCAACACGCAGGGTTTAATTGCATCGCTTACAAACCAGTGATGGAGACCGCGAGATTTATCTGTGAATAAATTTTCTCTCCCACTTAGACTTTTAAAATATTTTTTAGGGTTATAAAAATCCGTTTAATTAAAATAAATGTATTAATTTCAAAAGTCATACGATTTGAAAGAATCAAACATCTTTTTGTGTACACGATTTTAAAGATTCTGATTTATTAAAACATATTTTGAAAGTCACACGATCTGAAAAAGTCAAACATCTTTCCGTGTATACGATTATAAAGATTTTAATTTATCAAACCATCTTTTCGTGTTTAAATGCATAACCGATAAAATTTAATAAATGCACAATTTTTTTTCCAACTTTTCAGCTAAGGTAGTGATTAAAGATATTTATTTATTTTATTTTTTGTTTCACATATTTCGAAAAATAATAATTTATTTTGATTAAATATTTTTTATTTAATTAATTCAAAATCTGGAATTAATTCTCATATTTTTTCAAGATATCTGATTTAAAAATAATCATCATAAACGTGATGTTTTGTAAAAAATAAAATATCTAAAGTTTTTCTAATTAATTAATTAATTAATTAAAAAAAATTTAATTTAATTTTTCATTACAAAATATTTTAATTAAAATCAAATATTTAAATCAATTAAATTAACATGATAAATAAAATCAATATTTATCATCCACGCAGTTAAAATACAAAAAATAACTTAGATGTAAGATAAATATAAATTCTAAATTTATGATCCGACTGAAACTCTTAAAGAGTTTTAGTCTCCTGTTAAAGATAAGTTTTTAGTCTTTCAGTTGGTGCAAAATTATAATTATCCGGGTTGCTTTAGGATTAAAAAAAATCTTGTTTGCGCTATGACTTCTGTTTGATTTGGGAATCCATCGAAAATTACTCCATAATTTTCGGAAAGCAGCCTTTCTTTATTGCTCCGTTTGGGAAGAAAACAGTCTTCTTGTGCCAATTAAAAAAAACTCTCTCCCACCGCAACACTGAACCATGCTAGAACAAAACCACTGTTTGCGGTGCCTGCTGGAAGGGGAATCCCAGTTGGACCAATTGGAGAATCAAGCTTTGTTTTTCAAAAAAACAAAGGCAAACGGAGCCTTTTTGCTTGGAAATCCAAAACTGTTTGGGGTTGCTTGGGAATTGCGCCACTTTTTATTCCACGAATAAAACACACAAGCTGCTGAAAGACTTGGAAACACACGGCTTGGAAAAGTAATTGCGCCACAGTGGTTTCAAACAGTGCCTCGTTTGGCTTGCCGTGCAAAACCGCGCCTCTTGCTTGTTTGGGAGACCAGCGGTATTTGATGCTGCAGTGGTGCCACTTGGGCGCTGCTCCTTTTGTTTTTATTATAATAATAAAAAAAATTGTTTGACCAGAAACAAAATTCCATAGCTTTAAACCAGCAGAACCACCGTCGGTAGTCGCCACCTTCCACCACCGGTTGCCGCCATAGTTGTTCTTATTTTTTTTTCCAATAAACTAAAAAAAAAAACTTAAAGAACATAAAATATTTTACATCGAAACCTATGTTCCGTAGACTCACATTCAATCTAAAATTAATTAATCTAACACGGTCAACTTCCGTGGTTAAAAGAAATTAATTTAAATCATTATATACATATTCAATCAAATATGAAAATAAAAAATGATCATAAAATTAGAATTTAGAACGTTTGCAAAACAAAGTTAGCACAATTCTAAATCTACCCGATCTCAATAAACCTTAAGCAAAAAATAAAACGGCTATGATACCAATTTGTTGGAGAAAAAATTGTCAAGATTATTATTTTTGAAAAACGATTATCGGTAAAAAATTAACTGCACGGGCAAACGGCGAAACGGGATCCAGATAAAAGTTTTGACGAAGAACGATCAAAATAAAACTAATACAACCAAAGTTAATTTAGATGAATACCTCTTGTCGATCTAATCTTCAACTATCCAAAAAAATCTTCAACTACGAATTGATTTCGAGTTGAAACTCCAGTCAGATCTTCTACCCTATTCCCTTACGCGATCATTGAACATAGTATGGGCTACGATCCTCTGAGAACTTGTACCGGCAGAACCCCGATATATTTAAGCCTTTTAAAGATAAAAATAATATCTCAATGATAATGATATGTGAACTATCAATCTCAAACTGATTCAGCTTACCCGCGTATATATAGGGCAACAGTAGGGCACTGAGGAGTAATTATGAGTAAGATTTTCAGTGGAATACAAACACCTAACAGCGATTTTTACAATTAAAGAAAGACGCATAACGGTATTTGCAATTGTGAAAAACCAGCAGCGATTTCGGCAATTTTCATAAAATACTGAATTACAGTTCACACCACTAAAGAACTGTAATTGAACTATAATCCATAATCTCAAGACCTTCTTGTATTGAGCTCCTGTTATTAAATGCTTACCATTTCTCTTCACGTTAAGATTCTCGATACCCAAAAATTAAATTAATTACTGATAATTTAATTTAATCGGCATCTTGATATTCTCTAAGTCCTTCTGTTTAACTTATTTGACCGCTAGATAATTAAATTCACCTGCAGAGTTTGGCCCCGTAAAAACTAATAAGCATCCTTAAGGGGGTATCGTCAATCTCGATCTATCGGGATGTGAATTCCTCCAATAATTAATATTTTTCACATAAATAATACCGTTATCTAACTCACCAAGAATATAAACCCATATAAGATAGCACCCTCTAATGAATCAAAATAATGAATATTAAATATACACAAATCAATAATTATTTCAGAATTAAGAGAAAAAATACAATTTATAATAACCTTGGAGTGTGAATTAATTTATATAATCAGTAGTTATTACAAAATTAATTACCCCAAATGTCCAATTTAATATACACAAAGTGTATTGGCACATAGAGTCGGAACTATAGACGACGCTATTATTTGTTTTCCGTAACCAAGGCAGGTCTACTAAAACTCTGTGCCATAGTCGTACCGATGGTATGTCTATTTTCATCTAAACTGTGAACATAAAACTTATATTCTATAAAAACCTAAAATCTGGTCTTCTGTGTGTAAATCGTACTCTACACACCAGATTAAATACTATACAGAATATCGGATATCCATGCATAACATTAAAAATAATACACATACATTGCTCATAAAGATTCTCATAAAATAAAAAATTAATTTTATTAAAAATAAAATTAAACACTAAAAATATAATTTTTCAGTATACCAATCATAATAATCTCTCACTTATACTCAAAACTATGATGCCATACATCTGACTCCCATACCCTCTACATGATTATTAAAAGTTTTAACCGGTAAGCTCTCTTTGTAAAAGGATCTGCAAGGTTGTCTCCTAATACTATCTAGGTCACAGCAACATCACCTCTCTATACAATTTCTCGTATCAAGTGATACTTACGCTTGCCTTTTTATATAAACCCTTGGCTCTTTTGAGTTTGCAACCGCTCTGCTATTGGAACAGTAAAGTGTAATAGCCGACTGAACTAAAGGTACCACCTCTAGATCCATCAGGAAGTTCCTGAGCCAAACGGCCTCCTTGGCTGCTTCAGAAGCAGCCACATACTCGACCTCCATGGTGGAATCAGCAATGCAGGACTGCTTGATACTCCTCCAACTTATGGCTCCACCTCCTAAAGTAAATACATATCCTGAGGTAGACTTATGGGAATCCTAGTCAGTTTAAAAATCTTAGTCTGTGTACCCCAAAGGTACTAGACTGTCTGCCTAGTAAACCAACATATAATCCTTAGTCCTTTTCAGGTACTTGATTATATTCTTTACCACAGTCCAATGCTCCTGTCCTGGGTTAGAGTGATATCTATTAACCATGCCAACAACAAAGCAGATGTTGGATCTAGTGCAAAGCATAACATACATGAGGCTTTCTACTGCCAAAGCATAAAGAACTGCCTTCATCTTTTCTATTTCATCAAGTGTCTTAGGACACTAATCCTTGGATATAGTGATTCCATGCATGAAATGGAGAAACTCTTTTTTGGAATCTTGCATGCTAAAACGAGCAAGGATATCATCGATATACTTTGCTTGTGATAAGCCCAACATCATTTGTTTCCGATCTCGCACAAGCTTGATCCCAAGATTGTGACTGGCTTCTCCCAAGTCTTTCATAGCAAACTGCCCAGATAACCATACTTTAACCGTAGACAATGTCCCCACATCATTTTTGATTAGCAAGATATCGTTTACATAAAGTACTAGGAAGATCACCATGCTTCCGTTATGCTTCTTGTACACACAGAATTCATCTGAACTTTGATCAAAATCATAAGACTTTATAACTTGATCAAACCGAGTGTTCCAAGACCTCAATGCCTGCTTAAGTCCATAAATGGATCTCTTAAGCTTGCACAACATGTGCTCTTGGCCCTTTGCAATGAATCCGTCTGGTTTTATCATATAGATGCACTCGTCAAGACATCCATTAAGGAATGCTATGTTGAAATCCATTTGCCAGATTTTGTAATCAAAATGTGCGGCAATGGATAAGAGAATCCGGATAGACTTAAACATGACTACTGGTGAAAAGGTTTCCTCATAGTCGATCCTTTCTTTCTGAGTGAACCCTTTAGCAACATGCCTAACTTTGAAGATTTTAACCTTTTCGTCTACTCCTCTCTTCTTCTTGTAGATCCACTTGCATCCAATGGATTTTATCCATTTGGGTGGTTCTGCAAGTTCCCAAACTTGATTAGAATACATAGATTTCATTTCTAAATTCATAGCCCTTTGCCAAAGATCTGTGTCTTTGTCTTGTACTGCTTTATTGTAATTATAGGGCTCGATATCCAGTTTTGTTAGGATCTTGTCAAATGACTCTCCCAAGAACATATACCGATCAGGTTGATGAACAATCCTCCTACTACGACGAGACACTACTTGTGTCTATATACTAGCAGTAATAGGCTGTGCAGAATCTGAACCCTGTGCATCAACACCCTGTTCTTGATTTTCACCTGTCCCGATAATCCTCCTATTATGACGAGGTAATGGAATATCAGTGACTTGTGGTTCCTCTTTCGTTCTACTGGTATTTTCTCTCAGTTCTTCTAGAACAATTTTACTATTGGGCCTGTGATCCATAATATAACCCTCTTTCAAGAATTCGGCATTGGTGCTAATAATGATCTTCTGATTCTTAGAATTATAAAATAGACCACCCTTCGTTCCCCTGGGATATCCCACAAAGAAACAGACTTTCGTCCTCGGTTCGAACTTACTCGCGTTTCCTTTCAGCACATGTGCTGGACACCCCAAAATCCGAATGTGTTTTAGACTAGGCTTATGCCTGGTCCACAATTCTTTCAGCACATGTGCTGGACACCCCAAAATCCGAATGTGTTTTAGACTAGGCTTATGCCTGGTCCACAATTCTATGGGAGTCGAAGGTACTGATTTAGAAGGTACTAGGTTCAGAATGTAAGTCGCTGTCTTTAAAGCGAGTCCCCAAAACGAATATGATAAACCTAAATAACTCATCATTAACCTTACCATCTCCATAAGAGCCCTATTTATTCTTTCTACTACACCATTCTATTGTGGAGTGCCACCTGTAGTCAACTGGAATGTAATTTCTTCTGATGACAAGTAGTCCTTAAACTCTCCAAAGAGGTATTTTCCACCACGGTTAAATCATAATAATTTGATACTTTTACCCAGACGCTTCTCCGCCTCCGCCTTGAATTCTTAGAATTTTTCAAAGCATTCAGACTTTTGGTGCATCAAGTAAATGTATCCATACCTTGAGTAGTCATCAATGAAACTGACGAAGTACCCAAAGCCACATCTAGCCAGAATTGTCATAGGACCACACACATCAAAATGAACCAACTCCAACGGTTCTTTAACTCTATAGTATTTGGCCGAAAGGGCCTCTTGGTCATCTTACCCTCTAAGAAAGATTCATAGACTGAAAGTGCCTTCACTTTCAACGAACTCAAAGGTTCATCTGTTACTATTATGTTTATCCTTTTTAGATTAATATGACCAAGCGTAAGTGCCAAATAAACGTTTGGTTTATTAAAGAAGAAAATTTTCTCTTATATGGTAAATTAGATGTATTATTCGCTTCAGTTAGTTGCAGTGTAGGAGAGATTAGAGTAATAATATAAAGATCATCCACCAATGTACCAGAACAGATAACCCGTTTATTATCCTTAATAACCACAGAGTTATTAAAATAAATTAAATATCTGTCTTTAACCAATCCAGAAATGGAAACTAAGTTCCTTATAATGGCAGATACATAAAGACAATCTCTCAATATTAAAACCCGATCTCTACCAAAACTGAGAGTGACATCTCCAACTGCAACTGCTGTTAAATTTGTATTATTGCCCATATGTAGGTAAATCTCCTCATGACTATGTTATCGGGTTTCCTAGAACCCCTGCAATGAATTGCAGACATGATTAGTAACTCCCGTATTTATACACTAGGTACCGGTAGATAACACTGCTAAATATGTTTCCACAACAAGTGAATAGAAATTACCTCGTTTGTTCTGCCTATTGAGAAATACTGGATATAGCTTTTTTTAGTGCCGGGTCTGGTTACAGTGAAAATATCTGACTTTTGGCTTTTTCACACAAGTCCGTGGCCTACTAACTATCATGGAAATCGTGTCTCCCTGTTTTTGAACTTTTTTCTTCATCATGCCTTTCAGCCTCGAGGAAGAACTTTTTTCTGAAACAAACACATTTTCTGATATTGAAGAAATACTATTTCTAGTTAAAGATATATCCAACTTACATTTTCAGTTAACAAAATTTGGTCCCACAAGTTTGTTTTTTTTAAGTATTGAAACGAGTGGATTGAAATCTATTTTAATCATGAGAATCACATAATTAAAAAAATCGTTAATTATGATGAGCAAAACTTTGAATTTATTTTAATTCGGTTCCCTCTACCATTTTTAAAAATAAATTCGCCAGCAGCTTAGTAACCCAAGAATAGCATACCACGATAGGGTCCGTCTACTATCATTCATAAGATCAAACAGGCCAATTTTTTTTAATTTTACTATCTAAGCAACTGACCATGTCAAGTAAAATTAAATAACTGACATAGTTTCGGTCCAACATATAATAGCAGTGACTCAGATAGAAATGATACTATTATATACAGCTAAGTATTAACCATCACCTAATCCCAAATTAATCACTTCGCAATGAATCCTTTAGATGGAGAAATGATTCATATTAACAATTTTTTAGAATTATCCCAAAAGGAGATTTATACTGGCAATAGTGCAATTAATCTGTCCGATGGGGAAGAAGGCATTACTGCCAACACGCGTGGTTTAATTGCATCGCCTACAAACTGGTGATGGAGACCGCGGAATTTATCTGTGAATGAATTTTCTCTCCCACTTAGGTTTTTAAAATATTTTTTGAGGGTTATAAAAATTCGTTTAATTAAAATAAATTTATTAATTTCGAAAGTCACACGATATGAGAGAATCAAAATACACGATTTTAAAAATTCTGATTTATCAAAACATCTTTCGAAAGTCACACAATCTGAAAGAATCAAACATATTTACATGTATACGATTCCAAATATTTTAATTTATCAAACTATTTTTTCGTGTTTAAATGCGTAACAAATAAAATTTAATAAATACACAGTTTTTTTTCTAAATTTTCAGCTAACGTAATGATTAAAGGTATTTATTTATTTTATTTTTCGTTTCACATATTTTGAAAAATAATAATTTATTTTGATTAAATATTTTTTATTTAATTAATTCAAAATTCAGAATTAATTCTCACATTTTTACAAGATATCTGATTTAAAAAAAATCATCTTAAACGTGATATTTTGTAAAAAGTAAAATATTTAAAGTTTTTCTATTTAATTAATTAATTAAAAAAACTTAATTTTATTTTTTATTACAAAATATTTTAATTAAAACCAAATATTCAAATTAATTAAATTAACATGATAAATAAAATTAATATTTATCATCCACGCAGTTAAAATATAAAAAATAAATTAAATGCAAGATAAATATAAATCTCGATTTTATGATCTGATTAAAACTCTTAAAGAGTTTCAGTCTTCTATTAAAAATAAGTTTTCAGTCTTTCAATTACTGCAAAATTCTAGCTATCGCCGTTGCTTTTAGATTAAAAAAAAAATTCGTGTTTGCGCTATGACTTCTGTTTGATTTGGGACACCGTAGAAAATTACTCCACAATTTCCGGAAAGCAGCCTTGCTTTATTGCTCCGTTTGGGAAGAAAACAGTCTTCTTGTTTCAATAAAAAAAAAATTCTCTCCCACCGCAGCACTGAATCATGCTAGAACAAAACCACTGTTTGCGGCGCCTACTGGAAGGAGAATCCCAGTT